>CATOQN010000039.1:0-66000 GCA_951802745.1 Nomada flava
AAAGACTATTGCGACTCCTGGGAACAGAATCTTTAGCTGCTGTCGATCCAGATCGATTGGAAATGTCGAATGTCGCATTTTCCTTGCTATACGAGTGTATTTTTCATAATAAAGACTATTGCAACGCCTGGGAACTGAATCTTTAGCTGTTGTCGATGCAGATCGATTGGAAATGTCGAATATCGCGTTTTCCAAGCTCTACGAGTGAATTTTCAATAAGGACTATTGCGACGCCTGGGAACTGAATCTTTAGCTGTTGTTGATGCAGATCGATTGGGAATGAAGGATATCGCGTTTTTCAAGCTCCATGAGTGAATTTTCAATGAGGACTATTGCGACGCCTGGGAACTGAATCTTTAGCTTTTGTCGATGCAGATCGATTGGAAATGTCGAATATCGCATTTTCCATGCTAAACGGGTGTATTTTTGATAATAAAGACTATTGCGACTCCTGGGAACAGAATCTTTAGCTGTTGTCGATGCAGATCGATTGGAAATGTCGAATAACGCGTTTTCCAAGCTGTACGAGCGAATTTTCAATAAGCACTATTGCGACGCCTGGGAACTGAATCTTTAGCTGTTGTTGATGCAGATCGATTGGAAATGAAGAATATCGCGTTTTCCAAGCTCTACGAGTGAATTTTCAATAAGGACTATTGCGACGCCTGGGAACTGAATCTATAGCTGTTGTTGATGCAGATCGATTGGAAATGTCGAATATCGCGTTTTCCAAGCTCTATGAGTGAATTTTCAGTAAGGACTATTGCGACGCCTGGGAACTGAATCTTTAGCTGTCGTCGATGCAGATCGAATGGAAATGTCGAATATCGCGTTTTCCAATCTCTACGAGTGAATTTTCAATAAGAAGGACTATTGCGACTCATGGGAACAGAATCTTTAGCTGTTGTCGATGCAGATCGATTGGAAATGTCGAATAACGCGTTTTCCAAGCTGTACGAGTGAATTTTCAATAAGCACTATTGCGACGCCTGGGAACTGAATCTTTAGCTGTTGTTGATGCAGATCGATTGGAAATGTCGAATATCGCGTTTTTCAAGCTCTATGAGTGAATTTTCAATAAGGACTATTGCGACGCCTGGGTACTGAATCTTTAGCTGTTGTCGATGCAGATCGATTGGAAATGTCGAATATCGCGTTTTTCAAGCTCTACGAGTGAATTTTCAATAAGAAGGACTATTGGGACGCCTGGGAACTGAATCTATAGCTGTTGTTGATGCAGATCGATTGGAAATGTCGAATATCGCGTTTTTCAAGCTCTACGAGTGAATTTTCAATAAGAAGGACTATTGCGACGCCTGGGAACTGAATCTATAGCTGTTGTTGATGCAGATCGATTGGAAATGTCGAATATCGCGTTTTCCAAGCTCTATGAGTGAATTTTCAATAAGGACTATTGCGACGCCTGGGAACTGAATCTTTAGCTGTTGTCGATGCAGATCGATTGGAAATGTCGAATATCGCGTTTTTCAAGCTCTACGAGTGAATTTTCAATAAGAAGGACTATTGGGACGCCTGGGAACTGAATCTATAGCTGTTGTTGATGCAGATCGATTGGAAATGTCGAATATCGCGTTTTTCAAGCTCTACGAGTGAATTTTCAATAAGAAGGACTATTGCGACGCCTGGGAACTGAATCTATAGCTGTTGTTGATGCAGATCGATTGGAAATGTCGAATATCGCGTTTTCCAAGCTCTATGAGTGAATTTTCAATAAGGACTATTGCGACGCCTGGGAACTGAATCTTTAACTGTTGTCGATGCAGATCGATTGGAAATGTCGAATAACGCGTTTTCCAAGCTGTACGAGTGAATTTTCAATAAGCACTATTGCGACGCCTGGGAACTGAATCTTTAGCTGTTGTTGATGCAGATCGATTGGAAATGTCGAATATCGCGTTTTTCAAGCTCTACGAGTGAATTTTCAATAAGAAGGACTATTGGGACGCCTGGGAACTGAATCTATAGCTGTTGTTGATGCAGATCGATTGGAAATGTCGAATAACGCGTTTTCCAAGCTGTACGAGTGAATTTTCAATAAGCACTATTGCGACGCCTGGGAACTGAATCTTTAGCTGTTGTTGATGCAGATCGATTGGAAATGTCGAATATCGCGTTTTTCAAGCTCTATGAGTGAATTTTCAATAAGGACTATTGCGACGCCTGGGTACTGAATCTTTAGCTGTTGTCGATGCAGATCGATTGGAAATGTCGAATATCGCGTTTTTCAAGCTCTACGAGTGAATTTTCAATAAGAAGGACTATTGGGACGCCTGGGAACTGAATCTATAGCTGTTGTTGATGCAGATCGATTGGAAATGTCGAATATCGCGTTTTTCAAGCTCTACGAGTGAATTTTCAATAAGAAGGACTATTGCGACGCCTGGGAACTGAATCTATAGCTGTTGTTGATGCAGATCGATTGGAAATGTCGAATATCGCGTTTTCCAAGCTCTATGAGTGAATTTTCAATAAGGACTATTGCGACGCCTGGGAACTGAATCTTTAACTGTTGTCGATGCAGATCGATTGGAAATGTCGAATAACGCGTTTTCCAAGCTGTACGAGTGAATTTTCAATAAGCACTATTGCGACGCCTGGGAACTGAATCTTTAGCTGTTGTTGATGCAGATCGATTGGAAATGAAGAATATCGCGTTTTCCAAGCTCTACGAGTGAATTTTCAATAAGGACTATTGCGACGCCTGGGAACTGAATCTTTAGCTGCTGTCGATCCAGATCGATTGGAAATGTCGAATGTCGCATTTTCCATGCTAAACGGGTGTATTTTTGATAATAAAGACTATTGCGACTCATGGGAACAGAATCTTTAGCTGTTGTCGATGCAGATCGATTGGAAATGTCGAATAACGCGTTTTCCAAGCTGTACGAGTTAATTTTCAATAAGCACTATTGCGACGCCTGGGAACTGAATCTTTAGCTGTTGTCGATGCAGATCGATTGGAAATGTCGAATATCGCGTTTTCCAAGCTCTACGAGTGAATTTTCAATAAGGACTATTGCGACGCCTGGGAACTGAATCTTTAGCTGTTGTTGATGCAGATCGATTGGGAATGAAGGATATCGCGTTTTTCAAGCTCCATGAGTGAATTTTCAATGAGGACTATTGCGACGCCTGGGAACTGAATCTTTAGCTTTTGTCGATGCAGATCGATTGGAAATGTCGAATATCGCATTTTCCATGCTAAACGGGTGTATTTTTGATAATAAAGACTATTGCGACTCCTGGGAACAGAATCTTTAGCTGTTGTCGATGCAGATCGATTGGAAATGTCGAATAACGCGTTTTCCAAGCTGTACGAGCGAATTTTCAATAAGCACTATTGCGACGCCTGGGAACTGAATCTTTAGCTGTTGTTGATGCAGATCGATTGGAAATGAAGAATATCGCGTTTTCCAAGCTCTACGAGTGAATTTTCAATAAGGACTATTGCGACGCCTGGGAACTGAATCTATAGCTGTTGTTGATGCAGATCGATTGGAAATGTCGAATATCGCGTTTTCCAAGCTCTATGAGTGAATTTTCAGTAAGGACTATTGCGACGCCTGGGAACTGAATCTTTAGCTGTCGTCGATGCAGATCGAATGGAAATGTCGAATATCGCGTTTTCCAATCTCTACGAGTGAATTTTCAATAAGAAGGACTATTGCGACTCATGGGAACAGAATCTTTAGCTGTTGTCGATGCAGATCGATTGGAAATGTCGAATAACGCGTTTTCCAAGCTGTACGAGTGAATTTTCAATAAGCACTATTGCGACGCCTGGGAACTGAATCTTTAGCTGTTGTCGATGCAGATCGATTGGAAATGTCAAATATCGCATTTTCCAAGCTCTACGAGTGAATTTTCAATAAGAAGGACTATTGCGACGCTGGGAACTGAATCTTTAGCTGTTGTCGATGCAGATCGATTGGAAATGTCGAATAACGCGTTTTCCAAGCTGTACGAGCGAATTTTCAATAAGCACTATTGCGACGCCTGGGAACTGAATCTTTAGCTGTTGTTGATGCAGATCGATTGGAAATGAAGAATATCGCGTTTTCCAAGCTCTACGAGTGAATTTTCAATAAGGACTATTGCGACGCCTGGGAACTGAATCTATAGCTGTTGTTGATGCAGATCGATTGGAAATGTCGAATATCGCGTTTTCCAAGCTCTATGAGTGAATTTTCAGTAAGGACTATTGCGACGCCTGGGAACTGAATCTTTAGCTGTCGTCGATGCAGATCGAATGGAAATGTCGAATATCGCGTTTTCCAATCTCTACGAGTGAATTTTCAATAAGAAGACCTATTGCGACGCTTGGGAACTGAATCTTTAGCTGCTGTCGATCCAGATCGATTGGAAATGTCGAATGTCGCATTTTCCTTGCTATACGAGTGTATTTTTCATAATAAAGACTATTGCAACGCCTGGGAACTGAATCTTTAGCTGTTGTCGATGCAGATCGATTGGAAATGTCGAATATCGCGTTTTCCAAGCTCTACGAGTGAATTTGCAATAAGGACTATTGCGACGCCTGGGAACTGAATCTTTAGCTGTTGTCGATGCAGATCGATTGGAAATGTCAAATATCGCATTTTCCAAGCTCTACGAGTGAATTTTCAATAAGAAGGACTATTGCGACGCCTGGGAACTGAATCTTTAGCTGTTGTTGATGCAGATCGATTGGAAATGAAGAATATCGCGTTTTCCAAGCTCTACGAGTGAATTTTGAATAAGGACTATTGCGACGCCTGGGAACTGAATCTTTAGCTGTTGTTGATGCAGATCGATTGGGAATGAAGGATATCGCGTTTTTCAAGCTCTATGAGTGAATTTTCAATGAGGACTATTGCGACGCCTGGGAACTGAATCTTTAGCTTTTGTCGATGCAGATCGATTGGAAATGTCGAATATTGCATTTTCCATGCTAAACGGGTGTATTTTTGATAATAAAGACTATTGCGACTCCTGGGAACAGAATCTTTAGCTGTTGTCGATGCAGATCGATTGGAAATGTCGAATAACGCGTTTTCCAAGCTGTACGAGCGAATTTTCAATAAGCACTATTGCGACGCCTGGGAACTGAATCTTTAGCTGTTGTTGATGCAGATCGATTGGAAATGAAGAATATCGCGTTTTCCAAGCTCTACGAGTGAATTTTCAATAAGGACTATTGCGACGCCTGGGAACTGAATCTATAGCTGTTGTTGATGCAGATCGATTGGAAATGTCGAATATCGCGTTTTCCAAGCTCTATGAGTGAATTTTCAGTAAGGACTATTGCGACGCCTGGGAACTGTATCTTTAGCTGTCGTCGATGCAGATCGAATGGAAATGTCGAATATCGCGTTTTCCAATCTCTACGAGTGAATTTTCAATAAGAAGGACTATTGCGACTCATGGGAACAGAATCTTTAGCTGTTGTCGATGCAGATCGATTGGAAATGTCGAATAACGCGTTTTCCAAGCTGTACGAGTGAATTTTCAATAAGCACTATTGCGACGCCTGGGAACTGAATCTTTAGCTGCTGTTGATGCAGATCGATTGGAAATGTCGAATATCGCGTTTTTCAAGCTCTACGAGTGAATTTTCAATAAGGACTATTGCGACGCCTGGGTACTGAATCTTTAGCTGTTGTCGATGCAGATCGATTGGAAATGTCGAATATCGCGTTTTTCAAGCTCTACGAGTGAATTTTCAATAAGAAGGACTATTGCGACGCCTGGGAACTGAATCTATAGCTGTTGTTGATGCAGATCGATTGGAAATGTCGAATATCGCGTTTTTCAAGCTCTACGAGTGAATTTTCAATAAGAAGGACTATTGCGACGCCTGGGAACTGAATCTATAGCTGTTGTTGATGCAGATCGATTGGAAATGTCGAATATCGCGTTTTCCAAGCTCTATGAGTGAATTTTCAATAAGGACTATTGCGACGCCTGGGAACTGAATCTTTAACTGTTGTCGATGCAGATCGATTGGAAATGTCGAATAACGCGTTTTCCAAGCTGTACGAGTGAATTTTCAATAAGCACTATTGCGACGCCTGGGAACTGAATCTTTAGCTGTTGTTGATGCAGATCGATTGGAAATGAAGAATATCGCGTTTTCCAAGCTCTACGAGTGAATTTTCAATAAGGACTATTGCGACGCCTGGGAACTGAATCTTTAGCTGCTGTCGATCCAGATCGATTGGAAATGTCGAATGTCGCATTTTCCATGCTAAACGGGTGTATTTTTGATAATAAAGACTATTGCGACTCATGGGAACAGAATCTTTAGCTGTTGTCGATGCAGATCGATTGGAAATGTCGAATAACGCGTTTTCCAAGCTGTACGAGTTAATTTTCAATAAGCACTATTGCGACGCCTGGGAACTGAATCTTTAGCTGTTGTCGATGCAGATCGAAAGGAAATGTCGAATATCGCGTTTTCCAATCTCTACGAGTGAATTTTCAATAAGAAGACCTATTGCGACGCTTGGGAACTGAATCTTTAGCTGCTGTCGATCCAGATCGATTGGAAATGTCGAATGTCGCATTTTCCTTGCTATACGAGTGTATTTTTCATAATAAAGACTATTGCAACGCCTGGGAACTGAATCTTTAGCTGTTGTCGATGCAGATCGATTGGAAATGTCGAATATCGCGTTTTCCAAGCTCTACGAGTGAATTTTCAATAAGGACTATTGCGACGCCTGGGAACTGAATCTTTAGCTTTTGTCGATGCAGATCGATTGGAAATGTCGAATATCGCATTTTCCATGCTAAACGGGTGTATTTTTGATAATAAAGACTATTGCGACTCCTGGGAACAGAATCTTTAGCTGCTGTCGATCCAGATCGATTGGAAATGTCGAATGTCGCATTTTCCTTGCTATACGAGTGTATTTTTCATAATAAAGACTATTGCAACGCCTGGGAACTGAATCTTTAGCTGTTGTCGATGCAGATCGATTGGAAATGTCGAATATCGCGTTTTCCAAGCTCTACGAGTGAATTTTCAATAAGGACTATTGCGACGCCTGGGAACTGAATCTTTAGCTGTTGTTGATGCAGATCGATTGGGAATGAAGGATATCGCGTTTTTCAAGCTCCATGAGTGAATTTTCAATGAGGACTATTGCGACGCCTGGGAACTGAATCTTTAGCTTTTGTCGATGCAGATCGATTGGAAATGTCGAATATCGCATTTTCCATGCTAAACGGGTGTATTTTTGATAATAAAGACTATTGCGACTCCTGGGAACAGAATCTTTAGCTGTTGTCGATGCAGATCGATTGGAAATGTCGAATAACGCGTTTTCCAAGCTGTACGAGCGAATTTTCAATAAGCACTATTGCGACGCCTGGGAACTGAATCTTTAGCTGTTGTTGATGCAGATCGATTGGAAATGAAGAATATCGCGTTTTCCAAGCTCTACGAGTGAATTTTCAATAAGGACTATTGCGACGCCTGGGAACTGAATCTATAGCTGTTGTTGATGCAGATCGATTGGAAATGTCGAATATCGCGTTTTCCAAGCTCTATGAGTGAATTTTCAGTAAGGACTATTGCGACGCCTGGGAACTGAATCTTTAGCTGTCGTCGATGCAGATCGAATGGAAATGTCGAATATCGCGTTTTCCAATCTCTACGAGTGAATTTTCAATAAGAAGGACTATTGCGACTCATGGGAACAGAATCTTTAGCTGTTGTCGATGCAGATCGATTGGAAATGTCGAATAACGCGTTTTCCAAGCTGTACGAGTGAATTTTCAATAAGCACTATTGCGACGCCTGGGAACTGAATCTTTAGCTGTTGTCGATGCAGATCGATTGGAAATGTCAAATATCGCATTTTCCAAGCTCTACGAGTGAATTTTCAATAAGAAGGACTATTGCGACGCTGGGAACTGAATCTTTAGCTGTTGTCGATGCAGATCGATTGGAAATGTCGAATAACGCGTTTTCCAAGCTGTACGAGCGAATTTTCAATAAGCACTATTGCGACGCCTGGGAACTGAATCTTTAGCTGTTGTTGATGCAGATCGATTGGAAATGAAGAATATCGCGTTTTCCAAGCTCTACGAGTGAATTTTCAATAAGGACTATTGCGACGCCTGGGAACTGAATCTATAGCTGTTGTTGATGCAGATCGATTGGAAATGTCGAATATCGCGTTTTCCAAGCTCTATGAGTGAATTTTCAGTAAGGACTATTGCGACGCCTGGGAACTGAATCTTTAGCTGTCGTCGATGCAGATCGAATGGAAATGTCGAATATCGCGTTTTCCAATCTCTACGAGTGAATTTTCAATAAGAAGACCTATTGCGACGCTTGGGAACTGAATCTTTAGCTGCTGTCGATCCAGATCGATTGGAAATGTCGAATGTCGCATTTTCCTTGCTATACGAGTGTATTTTTCATAATAAAGACTATTGCAACGCCTGGGAACTGAATCTTTAGCTGTTGTCGATGCAGATCGATTGGAAATGTCGAATATCGCGTTTTCCAAGCTCTACGAGTGAATTTGCAATAAGGACTATTGCGACGCCTGGGAACTGAATCTTTAGCTGTTGTCGATGCAGATCGATTGGAAATGTCAAATATCGCATTTTCCAAGCTCTACGAGTGAATTTTCAATAAGAAGGACTATTGCGACGCCTGGGAACTGAATCTTTAGCTGTTGTTGATGCAGATCGATTGGAAATGAAGAATATCGCGTTTTCCAAGCTCTACGAGTGAATTTTGAATAAGGACTATTGCGACGCCTGGGAACTGAATCTTTAGCTGTTGTTGATGCAGATCGATTGGGAATGAAGGATATCGCGTTTTTCAAGCTCTATGAGTGAATTTTCAATGAGGACTATTGCGACGCCTGGGAACTGAATCTTTAGCTTTTGTCGATGCAGATCGATTGGAAATGTCGAATATTGCATTTTCCATGCTAAACGGGTGTATTTTTGATAATAAAGACTATTGCGACTCCTGGGAACAGAATCTTTAGCTGTTGTCGATGCAGATCGATTGGAAATGTCGAATAACGCGTTTTCCAAGCTGTACGAGCGAATTTTCAATAAGCACTATTGCGACGCCTGGGAACTGAATCTTTAGCTGTTGTTGATGCAGATCGATTGGAAATGAAGAATATCGCGTTTTCCAAGCTCTACGAGTGAATTTTCAATAAGGACTATTGCGACGCCTGGGAACTGAATCTATAGCTGTTGTTGATGCAGATCGATTGGAAATGTCGAATATCGCGTTTTCCAAGCTCTATGAGTGAATTTTCAGTAAGGACTATTGCGACGCCTGGGAACTGTATCTTTAGCTGTCGTCGATGCAGATCGAATGGAAATGTCGAATATCGCGTTTTCCAATCTCTACGAGTGAATTTTCAATAAGAAGGACTATTGCGACTCATGGGAACAGAATCTTTAGCTGTTGTCGATGCAGATCGATTGGAAATGTCGAATAACGCGTTTTCCAAGCTGTACGAGTGAATTTTCAATAAGCACTATTGCGACGCCTGGGAACTGAATCTTTAGCTGCTGTTGATGCAGATCGATTGGAAATGTCGAATATCGCGTTTTTCAAGCTCTACGAGTGAATTTTCAATAAGGACTATTGCGACGCCTGGGTACTGAATCTTTAGCTGTTGTCGATGCAGATCGATTGGAAATGTCGAATATCGCGTTTTTCAAGCTCTACGAGTGAATTTTCAATAAGAAGGACTATTGCGACGCCTGGGAACTGAATCTATAGCTGTTGTTGATGCAGATCGATTGGAAATGTCGAATATCGCGTTTTTCAAGCTCTACGAGTGAATTTTCAATAAGAAGGACTATTGCGACGCCTGGGAACTGAATCTATAGCTGTTGTTGATGCAGATCGATTGGAAATGTCGAATATCGCGTTTTCCAAGCTCTATGAGTGAATTTTCAATAAGGACTATTGCGACGCCTGGGAACTGAATCTTTAACTGTTGTCGATGCAGATCGATTGGAAATGTCGAATAACGCGTTTTCCAAGCTGTACGAGTGAATTTTCAATAAGCACTATTGCGACGCCTGGGAACTGAATCTTTAGCTGTTGTTGATGCAGATCGATTGGAAATGAAGAATATCGCGTTTTCCAAGCTCTACGAGTGAATTTTCAATAAGGACTATTGCGACGCCTGGGAACTGAATCTTTAGCTGCTGTCGATCCAGATCGATTGGAAATGTCGAATGTCGCATTTTCCATGCTAAACGGGTGTATTTTTGATAATAAAGACTATTGCGACTCATGGGAACAGAATCTTTAGCTGTTGTCGATGCAGATCGATTGGAAATGTCGAATAACGCGTTTTCCAAGCTGTACGAGTTAATTTTCAATAAGCACTATTGCGACGCCTGGGAACTGAATCTTTAGCTGTTGTCGATGCAGATCGAAAGGAAATGTCGAATATCGCGTTTTCCAATCTCTACGAGTGAATTTTCAATAAGAAGACCTATTGCAACGCCTGGGAACTGAATCTTTAGCTGTTGTCGATGCAGATCGATTGGAAATGTCGAATATCGCGTTTTCCAAGCTCTACGAGTGAATTTTCAATAAGGACTATTGCGACGCCTGGGAACTGAATCTTTAGCTTTTGTCGATGCAGATCGATTGGAAATGTCGAATATCGCATTTTCCATGCTAAACGGGTGTATTTTTGATAATAAAGACTATTGCGACTCCTGGGAACAGAATCTTTAGCTGCTGTCGATCCAGATCGATTGGAAATGTCGAATGTCGCATTTTCCTTGCTATACGAGTGTATTTTTCATAATAAAGACTATTGCAACGCCTGGGAACTGAATCTTTAGCTGTTGTCGATGCAGATCGATTGGAAATGTCGAATATCGCGTTTTCCAAGCTCTACGAGTGAATTTTCAATAAGGACTATTGCGACGCCTGGGAACTGAATCTTTAGCTGTTGTTGATGCAGATCGATTGGGAATGAAGGATATCGCGTTTTTCAAGCTCCATGAGTGAATTTTCAATGAGGACTATTGCGACGCCTGGGAACTGAATCTTTAGCTTTTGTCGATGCAGATCGATTGGAAATGTCGAATATCGCATTTTCCATGCTAAACGGGTGTATTTTTGATAATAAAGACTATTGCGACTCCTGGGAACAGAATCTTTAGCTGTTGTCGATGCAGATCGATTGGAAATGTCGAATAACGCGTTTTCCAAGCTGTACGAGCGAATTTTCAATAAGCACTATTGCGACGCCTGGGAACTGAATCTTTAGCTGTTGTTGATGCAGATCGATTGGAAATGAAGAATATCGCGTTTTCCAAGCTCTACGAGTGAATTTTCAATAAGGACTATTGCGACGCCTGGGAACTGAATCTATAGCTGTTGTTGATGCAGATCGATTGGAAATGTCGAATATCGCGTTTTCCAAGCTCTATGAGTGAATTTTCAGTAAGGACTATTGCGACGCCTGGGAACTGAATCTTTAGCTGTCGTCGATGCAGATCGATTGGAAATGTCGAATATCGCGTTTTTCAAGCTCTACGAGTGAATTTTCAATAAGAAGGACTATTGCGACGCCTGGGAACTGAATCTATAGCTGTTGTTGATGCAGATCGATTGGAAATGTCGAATATCGCGTTTTCCAAGCTCTATGAGTGAATTTTCAATAAGGACTATTGCGACGCCTGGGAACTGAATCTTTAACTGTTGTCGATGCAGATCGATTGGAAATGTCGAATAACGCGTTTTCCAAGCTGTACGAGTGAATTTTCAATAAGCACTATTGCGACGCCTGGGAACTGAATCTTTAGCTGTTGTTGATGCAGATCGATTGGAAATGAAGAATATCGCGTTTTCCAAGCTCTACGAGTGAATTTTCAATAAGGACTATTGCGACGCCTGGGAACTGAATCTTTAGCTGCTGTCGATCCAGATCGATTGGAAATGTCGAATGTCGCATTTTCCATGCTAAACGGGTGTATTTTTGATAATAAAGACTATTGCGACTCATGGGAACAGAATCTTTAGCTGTTGTCGATGCAGATCGATTGGAAATGTCGAATAACGCGTTTTCCAAGCTGTACGAGTTAATTTTCAATAAGCACTATTGCGACGCCTGGGAACTGAATCTTTAGCTGTTGTCGATGCAGATCGATTGGAAATGTCGAATATCGCGTTTTCCAAGCTCTACGAGTGAATTTTCAATAAGGACTATTGCGACGCCTGGGAACTGAATCTTTAGCTGTTGTTGATGCAGATCGATTGGGAATGAAGGATATCGCGTTTTTCAAGCTCCATGAGTGAATTTTCAATGAGGACTATTGCGACGCCTGGGAACTGAATCTTTAGCTTTTGTCGATGCAGATCGATTGGAAATGTCGAATATCGCATTTTCCATGCTAAACGGGTGTATTTTTGATAATAAAGACTATTGCGACTCCTGGGAACAGAATCTTTAGCTGTTGTCGATGCAGATCGATTGGAAATGTCGAATAACGCGTTTTCCAAGCTGTACGAGCGAATTTTCAATAAGCACTATTGCGACGCCTGGGAACTGAATCTTTAGCTGTTGTTGATGCAGATCGATTGGAAATGAAGAATATCGCGTTTTCCAAGCTCTACGAGTGAATTTTCAATAAGGACTATTGCGACGCCTGGGAACTGAATCTTTAGCTGCTGTCGATCCAGATCGATTGGAAATGTCGAATGTCGCATTTTCCATGCTAAACGGGTGTATTTTTGATAATAAAGACTATTGCGACTCATGGGAACAGAATCTTTAGCTGTTGTCGATGCAGATCGATTGGAAATGTCGAATAACGCGTTTTCCAAGCTGTACGAGTGAATTTTCAATAAGCACTATTGCGACGCCTGGGAACTGAATCTTTAGCTGTTGTCGATGCAGATCGATTGGAAATGTCAAATATCGCATTTTCCAAGCTCTACGAGTGAATTTTCAATAAGAAGGACTATTGCGACGCTGGGAACTGAATCTTTAGCTGTTGTCGATGCAGATCGATTGGAAATGTCGAATAACGCGTTTTCCAAGCTGTACGAGCGAATTTTCAATAAGCACTATTGCGACGCCTGGGAACTGAATCTTTAGCTGTTGTTGATGCAGATCGATTGGAAATGAAGAATATCGCGTTTTCCAAGCTCTACGAGTGAATTTTCAATAAGGACTATTGCGACGCCTGGGAACTGAATCTTTAGCTGCTGTCGATCCAGATCGATTGGAAATGTCGAATGTCGCATTTTCCATGCTAAACGGGTGTATTTTTGATAATAAAGACTATTGCGACTCATGGGAACAGAATCTTTAGCTGTTGTCGATGCAGATCGATTGGAAATGTCGAATAACGCGTTTTCCAAGCTGTACGAGTTAATTTTCAATAAGCACTATTGCGACGCCTGGGAACTGAATCTTTAGCTGTTGTCGATGCAGATCGAAAGGAAATGTCGAATATCGCGTTTTCCAATCTCTACGAGTGAATTTTCAATAAGAAGACCTATTGCGACGCTTGGGAACTGAATCTTTAGCTGCTGTCGATCCAGATCGATTGGAAATGTCGAATGTCGCATTTTCCTTGCTATACGAGTGTATTTTTCATAATAAAGACTATTGCAACGCCTGGGAACTGAATCTTTAGCTGTTGTCGATGCAGATCGATTGGAAATGTCGAATATCGCGTTTTCCAAGCTCTACGAGTGAATTTTCAATAAGGACTATTGCGACGCCTGGGAACTGAATCTTTAGCTTTTGTCGATGCAGATCGATTGGAAATGTCGAATATCGCATTTTCCATGCTAAACGGGTGTATTTTTGATAATAAAGACTATTGCGACTCCTGGGAACAGAATCTTTAGCTGCTGTCGATCCAGATCGATTGGAAATGTCGAATGTCGCATTTTCCTTGCTATACGAGTGTATTTTTCATAATAAAGACTATTGCAACGCCTGGGAACTGAATCTTTAGCTGTTGTCGATGCAGATCGATTGGAAATGTCGAATATCGCGTTTTCCAAGCTCTACGAGTGAATTTTCAATAAGGACTATTGCGACGCCTGGGAACTGAATCTTTAGCTGTTGTTGATGCAGATCGATTGGGAATGAAGGATATCGCGTTTTTCAAGCTCCATGAGTGAATTTTCAATGAGGACTATTGCGACGCCTGGGAACTGAATCTTTAGCTTTTGTCGATGCAGATCGATTGGAAATGTCGAATATCGCATTTTCCATGCTAAACGGGTGTATTTTTGATAATAAAGACTATTGCGACTCCTGGGAACAGAATCTTTAGCTGTTGTCGATGCAGATCGATTGGAAATGTCGAATAACGCGTTTTCCAAGCTGTACGAGCGAATTTTCAATAAGCACTATTGCGACGCCTGGGAACTGAATCTTTAGCTGTTGTTGATGCAGATCGATTGGAAATGAAGAATATCGCGTTTTCCAAGCTCTACGAGTGAATTTTCAATAAGGACTATTGCGACGCCTGGGAACTGAATCTATAGCTGTTGTTGATGCAGATCGATTGGAAATGTCGAATATCGCGTTTTCCAAGCTCTATGAGTGAATTTTCAGTAAGGACTATTGCGACGCCTGGGAACTGAATCTTTAGCTGTCGTCGATGCAGATCGATTGGAAATGTCGAATATCGCGTTTTTCAAGCTCTACGAGTGAATTTTCAATAAGAAGGACTATTGCGACGCCTGGGAACTGAATCTATAGCTGTTGTTGATGCAGATCGATTGGAAATGTCGAATATCGCGTTTTCCAAGCTCTATGAGTGAATTTTCAATAAGGACTATTGCGACGCCTGGGAACTGAATCTTTAACTGTTGTCGATGCAGATCGATTGGAAATGTCGAATAACGCGTTTTCCAAGCTGTACGAGTGAATTTTCAATAAGCACTATTGCGACGCCTGGGAACTGAATCTTTAGCTGTTGTTGATGCAGATCGATTGGAAATGAAGAATATCGCGTTTTCCAAGCTCTACGAGTGAATTTTCAATAAGGACTATTGCGACGCCTGGGAACTGAATCTTTAGCTGCTGTCGATCCAGATCGATTGGAAATGTCGAATGTCGCATTTTCCATGCTAAACGGGTGTATTTTTGATAATAAAGACTATTGCGACTCATGGGAACAGAATCTTTAGCTGTTGTCGATGCAGATCGATTGGAAATGTCGAATAACGCGTTTTCCAAGCTGTACGAGTTAATTTTCAATAAGCACTATTGCGACGCCTGGGAACTGAATCTTTAGCTGTTGTCGATGCAGATCGATTGGAAATGTCGAATATCGCGTTTTCCAAGCTCTACGAGTGAATTTTCAATAAGGACTATTGCGACGCCTGGGAACTGAATCTTTAGCTGTTGTTGATGCAGATCGATTGGGAATGAAGGATATCGCGTTTTTCAAGCTCCATGAGTGAATTTTCAATGAGGACTATTGCGACGCCTGGGAACTGAATCTTTAGCTTTTGTCGATGCAGATCGATTGGAAATGTCGAATATCGCATTTTCCATGCTAAACGGGTGTATTTTTGATAATAAAGACTATTGCGACTCCTGGGAACAGAATCCTTAGCTGTTGTCGATGCAGATCGATTGGAAATGTCGAATAACGCGTTTTCCAAGCTGTACGAGCGAATTTTCAATAAGCACTATTGCGACGCCTGGGAACTGAATCTTTAGCTGTTGTTGATGCAGATCGATTGGAAATGAAGAATATCGCGTTTTCCAAGCTCTACGAGTGAATTTTCAATAAGGACTATTGCGACGCCTGGGAACTGAATCTTTAGCTGCTGTCGATCCAGATCGATTGGAAATGTCGAATGTCGCATTTTCCATGCTAAACGGGTGTATTTTTGATAATAAAGACTATTGCGACTCATGGGAACAGAATCTTTAGCTGTTGTCGATGCAGATCGATTGGAAATGTCGAATAACGCGTTTTCCAAGCTGTACGAGTGAATTTTCAATAAGCACTATTGCGACGCCTGGGAACTGAATCTTTAGCTGTTGTCGATGCAGATCGATTGGAAATGTCAAATATCGCATTTTCCAAGCTCTACGAGTGAATTTTCAATAAGAAGGACTATTGCGACGCTGGGAACTGAATCTTTAGCTGTTGTCGATGCAGATCGATTGGAAATGTCGAATAACGCGTTTTCCAAGCTGTACGAGCGAATTTTCAATAAGCACTATTGCGACGCCTGGGAACTGAATCTTTAGCTGTTGTTGATGCAGATCGATTGGAAATGAAGAATATCGCGTTTTCCAAGCTCTACGAGTGAATTTTCAATAAGGACTATTGCGACGCCTGGGAACTGAATCTATAGCTGTTGTTGATGCAGATCGATTGGAAATGTCGAATATCGCGTTTTCCAAGCTCTATGAGTGAATTTTCAGTAAGGACTATTGCGACGCCTGGGAACTGAATCTTTAGCTGTCGTCGATGCAGATCGAATGGAAATGTCGAATATCGCGTTTTCCAATCTCTACGAGTGAATTTTCAATAAGAAGACCTATTGCGACGCTTGGGAACTGAATCTTTAGCTGCTGTCGATCCAGATCGATTGGAAATGTCGAATGTCGCATTTTCCTTGCTATACGAGTGTATTTTTCATAATAAAGACTATTGCAACGCCTGGGAACTGAATCTTTAGCTGTTGTCGATGCAGATCGATTGGAAATGTCGAATATCGCGTTTTCCAAGCTCTACGAGTGAATTTGCAATAAGGACTATTGCGACGCCTGGGAACTGAATCTTTAGCTGTTGTCGATGCAGATCGATTGGAAATGTCAAATATCGCATTTTCCAAGCTCTACGAGTGAATTTTCAATAAGAAGGACTATTGCGACGCCTGGGAACTGAATCTTTAGCTGTTGTTGATGCAGATCGATTGGAAATGAAGAATATCGCGTTTTCCAAGCTCTACGAGTGAATTTTGAATAAGGACTATTGCGACGCCTGGGAACTGAATCTTTAGCTGTTGTTGATGCAGATCGATTGGGAATGAAGGATATCGCGTTTTTCAAGCTCTATGAGTGAATTTTCAATGAGGACTATTGCGACGCCTGGGAACTGAATCTTTAGCTTTTGTCGATGCAGATCGATTGGAAATGTCGAATATCGCATTTTCCATGCTAAACGGGTGTATTTTTGATAATAAAGACTATTGCGACTCCTGGGAACAGAATCTTTAGCTGTTGTCGATGCAGATCGATTGGAAATGTCGAATAACGCGTTTTCCAAGCTGTACGAGCGAATTTTCAATAAGCACTATTGCGACGCCTGGGAACTGAATCTTTAGCTGTTGTTGATGCAGATCGATTGGAAATGAAGAATATCGCGTTTTCCAAGCTCTACGAGTGAATTTTCAATAAGGACTATTGCGACGCCTGGGAACTGAATCTATAGCTGTTGTTGATGCAGATCGATTGGAAATGTCGAATATCGCGTTTTCCAAGCTCTATGAGTGAATTTTCAGTAAGGACTATTGCGACGCCTGGGAACTGTATCTTTAGCTGTCGTCGATGCAGATCGAATGGAAATGTCGAATATCGCGTTTTCCAATCTCTACGAGTGAATTTTCAATAAGAAGGACTATTGCGACTCATGGGAACAGAATCTTTAGCTGTTGTCGATGCAGATCGATTGGAAATGTCGAATAACGCGTTTTCCAAGCTGTACGAGTGAATTTTCAATAAGCACTATTGCGACGCCTGGGAACTGAATCTTTAGCTGCTGTTGATGCAGATCGATTGGAAATGTCGAATATCGCGTTTTTCAAGCTCTACGAGTGAATTTTCAATAAGGACTATTGCGACGCCTGGGTACTGAATCTTTAGCTGTTGTCGATGCAGATCGATTGGAAATGTCGAATATCGCGTTTTTCAAGCTCTACGAGTGAATTTTCAATAAGAAGGACTATTGCGACGCCTGGGAACTGAATCTATAGCTGTTGTTGATGCAGATCGATTGGAAATGTCGAATATCGCGTTTTTCAAGCTCTACGAGTGAATTTTCAATAAGAAGGACTATTGCGACGCCTGGGAACTGAATCTATAGCTGTTGTTGATGCAGATCGATTGGAAATGTCGAATATCGCGTTTTCCAAGCTCTATGAGTGAATTTTCAATAAGGACTATTGCGACGCCTGGGAACTGAATCTTTAACTGTTGTCGATGCAGATCGATTGGAAATGTCGAATAACGCGTTTTCCAAGCTGTACGAGTGAATTTTCAATAAGCACTATTGCGACGCCTGGGAACTGAATCTTTAGCTGTTGTTGATGCAGATCGATTGGAAATGAAGAATATCGCGTTTTCCAAGCTCTACGAGTGAATTTTCAATAAGGACTATTGCGACGCCTGGGAACTGAATCTTTAGCTGCTGTCGATCCAGATCGATTGGAAATGTCGAATGTCGCATTTTCCATGCTAAACGGGTGTATTTTTGATAATAAAGACTATTGCGACTCATGGGAACAGAATCTTTAGCTGTTGTCGATGCAGATCGATTGGAAATGTCGAATAACGCGTTTTCCAAGCTGTACGAGTTAATTTTCAATAAGCACTATTGCGACGCCTGGGAACTGAATCTTTAGCTGTTGTCGATGCAGATCGAAAGGAAATGTCGAATATCGCGTTTTCCAATCTCTACGAGTGAATTTTCAATAAGAAGACCTATTGCGACGCTTGGGAACTGAATCTTTAGCTGCTGTCGATCCAGATCGATTGGAAATGTCGAATGTCGCATTTTCCTTGCTATACGAGTGTATTTTTCATAATAAAGACTATTGCAACGCCTGGGAACTGAATCTTTAGCTGTTGTCGATGCAGATCGATTGGAAATGTCGAATATCGCGTTTTCCAAGCTCTACGAGTGAATTTTCAATAAGGACTATTGCGACGCCTGGGAACTGAATCTTTAGCTGTTGTTGATGCAGATCGATTGGGAATGAAGGATATCGCGTTTTTCAAGCTCCATGAGTGAATTTTCAATGAGGACTATTGCGACGCCTGGGAACTGAATCTTTAGCTTTTGTCGATGCAGATCGATTGGAAATGTCGAATATCGCATTTTCCATGCTAAACGGGTGTATTTTTGATAATAAAGACTATTGCGACTCCTGGGAACAGAATCTTTAGCTGCTGTCGATCCAGATCGATTGGAAATGTCGAATGTCGCATTTTCCTTGCTATACGAGTGTATTTTTCATAATAAAGACTATTGCAACGCCTGGGAACTGAATCTTTAGCTGTTGTCGATGCAGATCGATTGGAAATGTCGAATATCGCGTTTTCCAAGCTCTACGAGTGAATTTTCAATAAGGACTATTGCGACGCCTGGGAACTGAATCTTTAGCTGTTGTTGATGCAGATCGATTGGGAATGAAGGATATCGCGTTTTTCAAGCTCCATGAGTGAATTTTCAATGAGGACTATTGCGACGCCTGGGAACTGAATCTTTAGCTTTTGTCGATGCAGATCGATTGGAAATGTCGAATATCGCATTTTCCATGCTAAACGGGTGTATTTTTGATAATAAAGACTATTGCGACTCCTGGGAACAGAATCTTTAGCTGTTGTCGATGCAGATCGATTGGAAATGTCGAATAACGCGTTTTCCAAGCTGTACGAGCGAATTTTCAATAAGCACTATTGCGACGCCTGGGAACTGAATCTTTAGCTGTTGTTGATGCAGATCGATTGGAAATGAAGAATATCGCGTTTTCCAAGCTCTACGAGTGAATTTTCAATAAGGACTATTGCGACGCCTGGGAACTGAATCTATAGCTGTTGTTGATGCAGATCGATTGGAAATGTCGAATATCGCGTTTTCCAAGCTCTATGAGTGAATTTTCAGTAAGGACTATTGCGACGCCTGGGAACTGAATCTTTAGCTGTCGTCGATGCAGATCGATTGGAAATGTCGAATATCGCGTTTTTCAAGCTCTACGAGTGAATTTTCAATAAGAAGGACTATTGCGACGCCTGGGAACTGAATCTATAGCTGTTGTTGATGCAGATCGATTGGAAATGTCGAATATCGCGTTTTCCAAGCTCTATGAGTGAATTTTCAATAAGGACTATTGCGACGCCTGGGAACTGAATCTTTAACTGTTGTCGATGCAGATCGATTGGAAATGTCGAATAACGCGTTTTCCAAGCTGTACGAGTGAATTTTCAATAAGCACTAT
Organism: Nomada flava; assembly: GCA_951802745.1. Taxonomy (NCBI): domain Eukaryota; kingdom Metazoa; phylum Arthropoda; class Insecta; order Hymenoptera; family Apidae; genus Nomada; species Nomada flava. The sequence continues at coordinate 20,228 of CATOQN010000039.1, forward strand.
TGCGACGCCTGGGAACTGAATCTTTAGCTGTTGTTGATGCAGATCGATTGGAAATGAAGAATATCGCGTTTTCCAAGCTCTACGAGTGAATTTTCAATAAGGACTATTGCGACGCCTGGGAACTGAATCTTTAGCTGCTGTCGATCCAGATCGATTGGAAATGTCGAATGTCGCATTTTCCATGCTAAACGGGTGTATTTTTGATAATAAAGACTATTGCGACTCATGGGAACAGAATCTTTAGCTGTTGTCGATGCAGATCGATTGGAAATGTCGAATAACGCGTTTTCCAAGCTGTACGAGTTAATTTTCAATAAGCACTATTGCGACGCCTGGGAACTGAATCTTTAGCTGTTGTCGATGCAGATCGATTGGAAATGTCGAATATCGCGTTTTCCAAGCTCTACGAGTGAATTTTCAATAAGGACTATTGCGACGCCTGGGAACTGAATCTTTAGCTGTTGTTGATGCAGATCGATTGGGAATGAAGGATATCGCGTTTTTCAAGCTCCATGAGTGAATTTTCAATGAGGACTATTGCGACGCCTGGGAACTGAATCTTTAGCTTTTGTCGATGCAGATCGATTGGAAATGTCGAATATCGCATTTTCCATGCTAAACGGGTGTATTTTTGATAATAAAGACTATTGCGACTCCTGGGAACAGAATCTTTAGCTGTTGTCGATGCAGATCGATTGGAAATGTCGAATAACGCGTTTTCCAAGCTGTACGAGCGAATTTTCAATAAGCACTATTGCGACGCCTGGGAACTGAATCTTTAGCTGTTGTTGATGCAGATCGATTGGAAATGAAGAATATCGCGTTTTCCAAGCTCTACGAGTGAATTTTCAATAAGGACTATTGCGACGCCTGGGAACTGAATCTATAGCTGTTGTTGATGCAGATCGATTGGAAATGTCGAATATCGCGTTTTCCAAGCTCTATGAGTGAATTTTCAGTAAGGACTATTGCGACGCCTGGGAACTGAATCTTTAGCTGTCGTCGATGCAGATCGAATGGAAATGTCGAATATCGCGTTTTCCAATCTCTACGAGTGAATTTTCAATAAGAAGGACTATTGCGACTCATGGGAACAGAATCTTTAGCTGTTGTCGATGCAGATCGATTGGAAATGTCGAATAACGCGTTTTCCAAGCTGTACGAGTGAATTTTCAATAAGCACTATTGCGACGCCTGGGAACTGAATCTTTAGCTGTTGTCGATGCAGATCGATTGGAAATGTCAAATATCGCATTTTCCAAGCTCTACGAGTGAATTTTCAATAAGAAGGACTATTGCGACGCCTGGGAACTGAATCTTTAGCTGTTGTCGATGCAGATCGATTGGAAATGTCGAATAACGCGTTTTCCAAGCTGTACGAGCGAATTTTCAATAAGCACTATTGCGACGCCTGGGAACTGAATCTTTAGCTGTTGTTGATGCAGATCGATTGGAAATGAAGAATATCGCGTTTTCCAAGCTCTACGAGTGAATTTTCAATAAGGACTATTGCGACGCCTGGGAACTGAATCTATAGCTGTTGTTGATGCAGATCGATTGGAAATGTCGAATATCGCGTTTTCCAAGCTCTATGAGTGAATTTTCAGTAAGGACTATTGCGACGCCTGGGAACTGAATCTTTAGCTGTCGTCGATGCAGATCGAATGGAAATGTCGAATATCGCGTTTTCCAATCTCTACGAGTGAATTTTCAATAAGAAGACCTATTGCGACGCTTGGGAACTGAATCTTTAGCTGCTGTCGATCCAGATCGATTGGAAATGTCGAATGTCGCATTTTCCTTGCTATACGAGTGTATTTTTCATAATAAAGACTATTGCAACGCCTGGGAACTGAATCTTTAGCTGTTGTCGATGCAGATCGATTGGAAATGTCGAATATCGCGTTTTCCAAGCTCTACGAGTGAATTTTCAATAAGGACTATTGCGACGCCTGGGAACTGAATCTTTAGCTGTTGTTGATGCAGATCGATTGGGAATGAAGGATATCGCGTTTTTCAAGCTCCATGAGTGAATTTTCAATGAGGACTATTGCGACGCCTGGGAACTGAATCTTTAGCTTTTGTCGATGCAGATCGATTGGAAATGTCGAATATCGCATTTTCCATGCTAAACGGGTGTATTTTTGATAATAAAGACTATTGCGACTCCTGGGAACAGAATCTTTAGCTGTTGTCGATGCAGATCGATTGGAAATGTCGAATAACGCGTTTTCCAAGCTGTACGAGCGAATTTTCAATAAGCACTATTGCGACGCCTGGGAACTGAATCTTTAGCTGTTGTTGATGCAGATCGATTGGAAATGAAGAATATCGCGTTTTCCAAGCTCTACGAGTGAATTTTCAATAAGGACTATTGCGACGCCTGGGAACTGAATCTATAGCTGTTGTTGATGCAGATCGATTGGAAATGTCGAATATCGCGTTTTCCAAGCTCTATGAGTGAATTTTCAGTAAGGACTATTGCGACGCCTGGGAACTGAATCTTTAGCTGTCGTCGATGCAGATCGAATGGAAATGTCGAATATCGCGTTTTCCAATCTCTACGAGTGAATTTTCAATAAGAAGGACTATTGCGACTCATGGGAACAGAATCTTTAGCTGTTGTCGATGCAGATCGATTGGAAATGTCGAATAACGCGTTTTCCAAGCTGTACGAGTGAATTTTCAATAAGCACTATTGCGACGCCTGGGAACTGAATCTTTAGCTGTTGTCGATGCAGATCGATTGGAAATGTCAAATATCGCATTTTCCAAGCTCTACGAGTGAATTTTCAATAAGAAGACCTATTGCGACGCTTGGGAACTGAATCTTTAGCTGCTGTCGATCCAGATCGATTGGAAATGTCGAATGTCGCATTTTCCTTGCTATACGAGTGTATTTTTCATAATAAAGACTATTGCAACGCCTGGGAACTGAATCTTTAGCTGTTGTCGATGCAGATCGATTGGAAATGTCGAATATCGCGTTTTCCAAGCTCTACGAGTGAATTTGCAATAAGGACTATTGCGACGCCTGGGAACTGAATCTTTAGCTGTTGTCGATGCAGATCGATTGGAAATGTCAAATATCGCATTTTCCAAGCTCTACGAGTGAATTTTCAATAAGAAGGACTATTGCGACGCCTGGGAACTGAATCTTTAGCTGTTGTTGATGCAGATCGATTGGAAATGAAGAATATCGCGTTTTCCAAGCTCTACGAGTGAATTTTGAATAAGGACTATTGCGACGCCTGGGAACTGAATCTTTAGCTGTTGTTGATGCAGATCGATTGGGAATGAAGGATATCGCGTTTTTCAAGCTCTATGAGTGAATTTTCAATGAGGACTATTGCGACGCCTGGGAACTGAATCTTTAGCTTTTGTCGATGCAGATCGATTGGAAATGTCGAATATCGCATTTTCCATGCTAAACGGGTGTATTTTTGATAATAAAGACTATTGCGACTCCTGGGAACAGAATCTTTAGCTGTTGTCGATGCAGATCGATTGGAAATGTCGAATAACGCGTTTTCCAAGCTGTACGAGCGAATTTTCAATAAGCACTATTGCGACGCCTGGGAACTGAATCTTTAGCTGTTGTTGATGCAGATCGATTGGAAATGAAGAATATCGCGTTTTGCAAGCTCTACGAGTGAATTTTCAATAAGGACTATTGCGACGCCTGGGAACTGAATCTATAGCTGTTGTTGATGCAGATCGATTGGAAATGTCGAATATCGCGTTTTCCAAGCTCTATGAGTGAATTTTCAGTAAGGACTATTGCGACGCCTGGGAACTGTATCTTTAGCTGTCGTCGATGCAGATCGAATGGAAATGTCGAATATCGCGTTTTCCAATCTCTACGAGTGAATTTTCAATAAGAAGGACTATTGCGACTCATGGGAACAGAATCTTTAGCTGTTGTCGATGCAGATCGATTGGAAATGTCGAATAACGCGTTTTCCAAGCTGTACGAGTGAATTTTCAATAAGCACTATTGCGACGCCTGGGAACTGAATCTTTAGCTGCTGTTGATGCAGATCGATTGGAAATGTCGAATATCGCGTTTTTCAAGCGCTACGAGTGAATTTTCAATAAGGACTATTGCGACGCCTGGGTACTGAATCTTTAGCTGTTGTCGATGCAGATCGATTGGAAATGTCGAATATCGCGTTTTTCAAGCTCTACGAGTGAATTTTCAATAAGAAGGACTATTGCGACGCCTGGGAACTGAATCTATAGCTGTTGTTGATGCAGATCGATTGGAAATGTCGAATATCGCGTTTTTCAAGCTCTACGAGTGAATTTTCAATAAGAAGGACTATTGCGACGCCTGGGAACTGAATCTATAGCTGTTGTTGATGCAGATCGATTGGAAATGTCGAATATCGCGTTTTCCAAGCTCTATGAGTGAATTTTCAATAAGGACTATTGCGACGCCTGGGAACTGAATCTTTAACTGTTGTCGATGCAGATCGATTGGAAATGTCGAATAACGCGTTTTCCAAGCTGTACGAGTGAATTTTCAATAAGCACTATTGCGACGCCTGGGAACTGAATCTTTAGCTGTTGTTGATGCAGATCGATTGGAAATGAAGAATATCGCGTTTTCCAAGCTCTACGAGTGAATTTTCAATAAGGACTATTGCGACGCCTGGGAACTGAATCTTTAGCTGCTGTCGATCCAGATCGATTGGAAATGTCGAATGTCGCATTTTCCATGCTAAACGGGTGTATTTTTGATAATAAAGACTATTGCGACTCATGGGAACAGAATCTTTAGCTGTTGTCGATGCAGATCGATTGGAAATGTCGAATAACGCGTTTTCCAAGCTGTACGAGTTAATTTTCAATAAGCACTATTGCGACGCCTGGGAACTGAATCTTTAGCTGTTGTCGATGCAGATCGAAAGGAAATGTCGAATATCGCGTTTTCCAATCTCTACGAGTGAATTTTCAATAAGAAGACCTATTGCGACGCTTGGGAACTGAATCTTTAGCTGCTGTCGATCCAGATCGATTGGAAATGTCGAATGTCGCATTTTCCTTGCTATACGAGTGTATTTTTCATAATAAAGACTATTGCAACGCCTGGGAACTGAATCTTTAGCTGTTGTCGATGCAGATCGATTGGAAATGTCGAATATCGCGTTTTCCAAGCTCTACGAGTGAATTTTCAATAAGGACTATTGCGACGCCTGGGAACTGAATCTTTAGCTGTTGTTGATGCAGATCGATTGGGAATGAAGGATATCGCGTTTTTCAAGCTCCATGAGTGAATTTTCAATGAGGACTATTGCGACGCCTGGGAACTGAATCTTTAGCTTTTGTCGATGCAGATCGATTGGAAATGTCGAATATCGCATTTTCCATGCTAAACGGGTGTATTTTTGATAATAAAGACTATTGCGACTCCTGGGAACAGAATCTTTAGCTGCTGTCGATCCAGATCGATTGGAAATGTCGAATGTCGCATTTTCCTTGCTATACGAGTGTATTTTTCATAATAAAGACTATTGCAACGCCTGGGAACTGAATCTTTAGCTGTTGTCGATGCAGATCGATTGGAAATGTCGAATATCGCGTTTTCCAAGCTCTACGAGTGAATTTTCAATAAGGACTATTGCGACGCCTGGGAACTGAATCTTTAGCTGTTGTTGATGCAGATCGATTGGGAATGAAGGATATCGCGTTTTTCAAGCTCCATGAGTGAATTTTCAATGAGGACTATTGCGACGCCTGGGAACTGAATCTTTAGCTTTTGTCGATGCAGATCGATTGGAAATGTCGAATATCGCATTTTCCATGCTAAACGGGTGTATTTTTGATAATAAAGACTATTGCGACTCCTGGGAACAGAATCTTTAGCTGTTGTCGATGCAGATCGATTGGAAATGTCGAATAACGCGTTTTCCAAGCTGTACGAGCGAATTTTCAATAAGCACTATTGCGACGCCTGGGAACTGAATCTTTAGCTGTTGTTGATGCAGATCGATTGGAAATGAAGAATATCGCGTTTTCCAAGCTCTACGAGTGAATTTTCAATAAGGACTATTGCGACGCCTGGGAACTGAATCTATAGCTGTTGTTGATGCAGATCGATTGGAAATGTCGAATATCGCGTTTTCCAAGCTCTATGAGTGAATTTTCAGTAAGGACTATTGCGACGCCTGGGAACTGAATCTTTAGCTGTCGTCGATGCAGATCGAATGGAAATGTCGAATATCGCGTTTTCCAATCTCTACGAGTGAATTTTCAATAAGAAGGACTATTGCGACTCATGGGAACAGAATCTTTAGCTGTTGTCGATGCAGATCGATTGGAAATGTCGAATAACGCGTTTTCCAAGCTGTACGAGTGAATTTTCAATAAGCACTATTGCGACGCCTGGGAACTGAATCTTTAGCTGTTGTTGATGCAGATCGATTGGAAATGTCGAATATCGCGTTTTTCAAGCTCTATGAGTGAATTTTCAATAAGGACTATTGCGACGCCTGGGTACTGAATCTTTAGCTGTTGTCGATGCAGATCGATTGGAAATGTCGAATATCGCGTTTTTCAAGCTCTACGAGTGAATTTTCAATAAGAAGGACTATTGCGACGCCTGGGAACTGAATCTATAGCTGTTGTTGATGCAGATCGATTGGAAATGTCGAATATCGCGTTTTTCAAGCTCTACGAGTGAATTTTCAATAAGAAGGACTATTGCGACGCCTGGGAACTGAATCTATAGCTGTTGTTGATGCAGATCGATTGGAAATGTCGAATATCGCGTTTTCCAAGCTCTATGAGTGAATTTTCAATAAGGACTATTGCGACGCCTGGGAACTGAATCTTTAACTGTTGTCGATGCAGATCGATTGGAAATGTCGAATAACGCGTTTTCCAAGCTGTACGAGTGAATTTTCAATAAGCACTATTGCGACGCCTGGGAACTGAATCTTTAGCTGTTGTTGATGCAGATCGATTGGAAATGAAGAATATCGCGTTTTCCAAGCTCTACGAGTGAATTTTCAATAAGGACTATTGCGACGCCTGGGAACTGAATCTTTAGCTGCTGTCGATCCAGATCGATTGGAAATGTCGAATGTCGCATTTTCCATGCTAAACGGGTGTATTTTTGATAATAAAGACTATTGCGACTCATGGGAACAGAATCATTAGCTGTTGTCGATGCAGATCGATTGGAAATGTCGAATAACGCGTTTTCCAAGCTGTACGAGTTAATTTTCAATAAGCACTATTGCGACGCCTGGGAACTGAATCTTTAGCTGTTGTCGATGCAGATCGATTGGAAATGTCGAATATCGCGTTTTCCAAGCTCTACGAGTGAATTTTCAATAAGGACTATTGCGACGCCTGGGAACTGAATCTTTAGCTGTTGTTGATGCAGATCGATTGGGAATGAAGGATATCGCGTTTTTCAAGCTCCATGAGTGAATTTTCAATGAGGACTATTGCGACGCCTGGGAACTGAATCTTTAGCTTTTGTCGATGCAGATCGATTGGAAATGTCGAATATCGCATTTTCCATGCTAAACGGGTGTATTTTTGATAATAAAGACTATTGCGACTCCTGGGAACAGAATCTTTAGCTGTTGTCGATGCAGATCGATTGGAAATGTCGAATAACGCGTTTTCCAAGCTGTACGAGCGAATTTTCAATAAGCACTATTGCGACGCCTGGGAACTGAATCTTTAGCTGTTGTTGATGCAGATCGATTGGAAATGAAGAATATCGCGTTTTCCAAGCTCTACGAGTGAATTTTCAATAAGGACTATTGCGACGCCTGGGAACTGAATCTATAGCTGTTGTTGATGCAGATCGATTGGAAATGTCGAATATCGCGTTTTCCAAGCTCTATGAGTGAATTTTCAGTAAGGACTATTGCGACGCCTGGGAACTGAATCTTTAGCTGTCGTCGATGCAGATCGAATGGAAATGTCGAATATCGCGTTTTCCAATCTCTACGAGTGAATTTTCAATAAGAAGGACTATTGCGACTCATGGGAACAGGATCTTTAGCTGTTGTCGATGCAGATCGATTGGAAATGTCGAATAACGCGTTTTCCAAGCTGTACGAGTGAATTTTCAATAAGCACTATTGCGACGCCTGGGAACTGAATCTTTAGCTGTTGTCGATGCAGATCGATTGGAAATGTCAAATATCGCATTTTCCAAGCTCTACGAGTGAATTTTCAATAAGAAGGACTATTGCGACGCCTGGGAACTGAATCTTTAGCTGTTGTCGATGCAGATCGATTGGAAATGTCGAATAACGCGTTTTCCAAGCTGTACGAGCGAATTTTCAATAAGCACTATTGCGACGCCTGGGAACTGAATCTTTAGCTGTTGTTGATGCAGATCGATTGGAAATGAAGAATATCGCGTTTTCCAAGCTCTACGAGTGAATTTTCAATAAGGACTATTGCGACGCCTGGGAACTGAATCTATAGCTGTTGTTGATGCAGATCGATTGGAAATGTCGAATATCGCGTTTTCCAAGCTCTATGAGTGAATTTTCAGTAAGGACTATTGCGACGCCTGGGAACTGAATCTTTAGCTGTCGTCGATGCAGATCGAATGGAAATGTCGAATATCGCGTTTTCCAATCTCTACGAGTGAATTTTCAATAAGAAGACCTATTGCGACGCTTGGGAACTGAATCTTTAGCTGCTGTCGATCCAGATCGATTGGAAATGTCGAATGTCGCATTTTCCTTGCTATACGAGTGTATTTTTCATAATAAAGACTATTGCAACGCCTGGGAACTGAATCTTTAGCTGTTGTCGATGCAGATCGATTGGAAATGTCGAATATCGCGTTTTCCAAGCTCTACGAGTGAATTTTCAATAAGGACTATTGCGACGCCTGGGAACTGAATCTTTAGCTGTTGTTGATGCAGATCGATTGGGAATGAAGGATATCGCGTTTTTCAAGCTCCATGAGTGAATTTTCAATGAGGACTATTGCGACGCCTGGGAACTGAATCTTTAGCTTTTGTCGATGCAGATCGATTGGAAATGTCGAATATCGCATTTTCCATGCTAAACGGGTGTATTTTTGATAATAAAGACTATTGCGACTCCTGGGAACAGAATCTTTAGCTGTTGTCGATGCAGATCGATTGGAAATGTCGAATAACGCGTTTTCCAAGCTGTACGAGCGAATTTTCAATAAGCACTATTGCGACGCCTGGGAACTGAATCTTTAGCTGTTGTTGATGCAGATCGATTGGAAATGAAGAATATCGCGTTTTCCAAGCTCTACGAGTGAATTTTCAATAAGGACTATTGCGACGCCTGGGAACTGAATCTATAGCTGTTGTTGATGCAGATCGATTGGAAATGTCGAATATCGCGTTTTCCAAGCTCTATGAGTGAATTTTCAGTAAGGACTATTGCGACGCCTGGGAACTGAATCTTTAGCTGTCGTCGATGCAGATCGAATGGAAATGTCGAATATCGCGTTTTCCAATCTCTACGAGTGAATTTTCAATAAGAAGGACTATTGCGACTCATGGGAACAGAATCTTTAGCTGTTGTCGATGCAGATCGATTGGAAATGTCGAATAACGCGTTTTCCAAGCTGTACGAGTGAATTTTCAATAAGCACTATTGCGACGCCTGGGAACTGAATCTTTAGCTGTTGTCGATGCAGATCGATTGGAAATGTCAAATATCGCATTTTCCAAGCTCTACGAGTGAATTTTCAATAAGAAGGACTATTGCGACGCCTGGGAACTGAATCTTTAGCTGTTGTCGATGCAGATCGATTGGAAATGTCGAATAACGCGTTTTCCAAGCTGTACGAGCGAATTTTCAATAAGCACTATTGCGACGCCTGGGAACTGAATCTTTAGCTGTTGTTGATGCAGATCGATTGGAAATGAAGAATATCGCGTTTTCCAAGCTCTACGAGTGAATTTTCAATAAGGACTATTGCGACGCCTGGGAACTGAATCTTTAGCTGTTGTTGATGCAGATCGAATGGAAATGTCGAATATCGCGTTTTCCAAGCTCTATGAGTGAATTTTCAGTAAGGACTATTGCGACTCATGGGAACAGAATCTTTAGCTGTTGTCGATGCAGATCGATTGGAAATGTCGAATAACGCGTTTTCCAAGCTGTACGAGTGAATTTTCAATAAGCACTATTGCGACGCCTGGGAACTGAATCTTTAGCTGTTGTCGATGCAGATCGATTGGAAATGAAGAATATCGCGTTTTCCAAGCTCTACGAGTGAATTTTCAATAAGGACTATTGCGACGCCTGGGAACTGAATCTATAGCTGTTGTTGATGCAGATCGATTGGAAATGTCGAATATCGCGTCTTCCAAGCTCTATGAGTGAATTTTCAGTAAGGACTATTGCGACGCCTGGGAACTGAATCTTTAGCTGTTGTCGATGCAGATCGATTGGAAATGTCGAATAACGCGTTTTCCAAGCTGTACGAGCGAATTTTCAATAAGCACTATTGCGACGCCTGGGAACTGAATCTTTAGCTGTTGTTGATGCAGATCGATTGGAAATGAAGAATATCGCGTTTTCCAAGCTCTACGAGTGAATTTTCAATAAGGACTATTGCGACGCCTGGGAACTGAATCTATAGCTGTTGTTGATGCAGATCGATTGGAAATGTCGAATATCGCGTTTTCCAAGCTCTATGAGTGAATTTTCAGTAAGGACTATTGCGACGCCTGGGAACTGAATCTTTAGCTGTCGTCGATGCAGATCGAATGGAAATGTCGAATATCGCGTTTTCCAATCTCTACGAGTGAATTTTCAATAAGAAGACCTATTGCGACGCTTGGGAACTGAATCTTTAGCTGCTGTCGATCCAGATCGATTGGAAATGTCGAATGTCGCATTTTCCTTGCTATACGAGTGTATTTTTCATAATAAAGACTATTGCAACGCCTGGGAACTGAATCTTTAGCTGTTGTCGATGCAGATCGATTGGAAATGTCGAATATCGCGTTTTCCAAGCTCTACGAGTGAATTTTCAATAAGGACTATTGCGACGCCTGGGAACTGAATCTTTAGCTTTTGTCGATGCAGATCGATTGGAAATGTCGAATATCGCATTTTCCATGCTAAACGGGTGTATTTTTGATAATAAAGACTATTGCGACGCCTGGGAACTGAATCTTTAGCTGTTGTTGATGCAGATCGATTGGAAATGAAGAATATCGCGTTTTCCAAGCTCTACGAGTGAATTTTCAATAAGGACTATTGCGACGCCTGGGAACTGAATCTATAGCTGTTGTTGATGCAGATCGATTGGAAATGTCGAATATCGCGTTTTCCAAGCTCTATGAGTGAATTTTCAGTAAGGACTATTGCGACGCCTGGGAACTTTATCTTTAGCTGTCGTCGATGCAGATCGAATGGAAATGTCGAATATCGCGTTTTCCAATCTCTACGAGTGAATTTTCAATAAGAAGGACTATTGCGACTCATGGGAACAGAATCTTTAGCTGTTGTCGATGCAGATCGATTGGAAATGTCGAATAACGCGTTTTCCAAGCTGTACGAGCGAATTTTCAATAAGCACTATTGCGACGCCTGGGAACTGAATCTTTAGCTGTTGTTGATGCAGATCGATTGGAAATGAAGAATATCGCGTTTTCCAAGCTCTACGAGTGAATTTTCAATAAGGACTATTGCGACGCCTGGGAACTGAATCTATAGCTGTTGTTGATGCAGATCGATTGGAAATGTCGAATATCGCGTTTTCCAAGCTCTATGAGTGAATTTTCAGTAAGGACTATTGCGACGCCTGGGAACTGAATCTTTAGCTGTCGTCGATGCAGATCGAATGGAAATGTCGAATATCGCGTTTTCCAATCTCTACGAGTGAATTTTCAATAAGAAGGACTATTGCGACTCATGGGAACAGAATCTTTAGCTGTTGTCGATGCAGATCGATTGGAAATGTCGAATAACGCGTTTTCCAAGCTGTACGAGTGAATTTTCAATAAGCACTATTGCGACGCCTGGGAACTGAATCTTTAGCTGTTGTCGATGCAGATCGATTGGAAATGTCAAATATCGCATTTTCCAAGCTCTACGAGTGAATTTTCAATAAGAAGGACTATTGCGACGCTGGGAACTGAATCTTTAGCTGTTGTCGATGCAGATCGATTGGAAATGTCCAATAACGCGTTTTCCAAGCTGTACGAGCGAATTTTCAATAAGCACTATTGCGACGCCTGGGAACTGAATCTTTAGCTGTTGTTGATGCAGATCGATTGGAAATGAAGAATATCGCGTTTTCCAATCTCTACGAGTGAATTTTCAATAAGAAGGACTATTGCGACTCATGGGAACAGAATCTTTAGCTGTTGTCGATGCAGATCGATTGGAAATGTCGAATAACGCGTTTTCCAAGCTGTACGAGTGAATTTTCAATAAGCACTATTGCGACGCCTGGGAACTGAATCTTTAGCTGTTGTCGATGCAGATCGATTGGAAATGTCAAATATCGCATTTTCCAAGCTCTACGAGTGAATTTTCAATAAGAAGGACTATTGCGACGCTGGGAACTGAATCTTTAGCTGTTGTCGATGCAGATCGATTGGAAATGTCGAATAACGCGTTTTCCAAGCTGTACGAGCGAATTTTCAATAAGCACTATTGCGACGCCTGGGAACTGAATCTTTAGCTGTTGTTGATGCAGATCGATTGGAAATGAAGAATATCGCGTTTTCCAAGCTCTACGAGTGAATTTTCAATAAGGACTATTGCGACGCCTGGGAACTGAATCTATAGCTGTTGTTGATGCAGATCGATTGGAAATGTCGAATATCGCGTTTTCCAAGCTCTATGAGTGAATTTTCAGTAAGGACTATTGCGACGCCTGGGAACTGAATCTTTAGCTGTCGTCGATGCAGATCGAATGGAAATGTCGAATATCGCGTTTTCCAATCTCTACGAGTGAATTTTCAATAAGAAGACCTATTGCGACGCTTGGGAACTGAATCTTTAGCTGCTGTCGATCCAGATCGATTGGAAATGTCGAATGTCGCATTTTCCTTGCTATACGAGTGTATTTTTCATAATAAAGACTATTGCAACGCCTGGGAACTGAATCTTTAGCTGTTGTCGATGCAGATCGATTGGAAATGTCGAATATCGCGTTTTCCAAGCTCTACGAGTGAATTTTCAATAAGGACTATTGCGACGCCTGGGAACTGAATCTTTAGCTGTTGTTGATGCAGATCGATTGGGAATGAAGGATATCGCGTTTTTCAAGCTCCATGAGTGAATTTTCAATGAGGACTATTGCGACGCCTGGGAACTGAATCTTTAGCTTTTGTCGATGCAGATCGATTGGAAATGTCGAATATCGCGTTTTTCAAGCTCTACGAGTGAATTTTCAATAAGGACTATTGCGACGCCTGGGTACTGAATCTTTAGCTGTTGTCGATGCAGATCGATTGGAAATGTCGAATATCGCGTTTTTCAAGCTCTACGAGTGAATTTTCAATAAGAAGGACTATTGCGACGCCTGGGAACTGAATCTATAGCTGTTGTTGATGCAGATCGATTGGAAATGTCGAATATCGCGTTTTTCAAGCTCTACGAGTGAATTTTCAATAAGAAGGACTATTGCGACTCATGGGAACAGAATCTTTAGCTGTTGTCGATGCAGATCGATTGGAAATGTCGAATAACGCGTTTTCCAAGCTGTACGAGTGAATTTTCAATAAGCACTATTGCGACGCCTGGGAACTGAATCTTTAGCTGCTGTTGATGCAGATCGATTGGAAATGTCGAATATCGCGTTTTTCAAGCTCTACGAGTGAATTTTCAATAAGGACTATTGCGACGCCTGGGTACTGAATCTTTAGCTGTTGTCGATGCAGATCGATTGGAAATGTCGAATATCGCGTTTTTCAAGCTCTACGAGTGAATTTTCAATAAGAAGGACTATTGCGACGCCTGGGAACTGAATCTATAGCTGTTGTTGATGCAGATCGATTGGAAATGTCGAATATCGCGTTTTTCAAGCTCTACGAGTGAATTTTCAATAAGAAGGACTATTGCGACGCCTGGGAACTGAATCTATAGCTGTTGTTGATGCAGATCGATTGGAAATGTCGAATATCGCGTTTTCCAAGCTCTATGAGTGAATTTTCAATAAGGACTATTGCGACGCCTGGGAACTGAATCTTTAACTGTTGTCGATGCAGATCGATTGGAAATGTCGAATAACGCGTTTTCCAAGCTGTACGAGTGAATTTTCAATAAGCACTATTGCGACGCCTGGGAACTGAATCTTTAGCTGTTGTTGATGCAGATCGATTGGAAATGAAGAATATCGCGTTTTCCAAGCTCTACGAGTGAATTTTCAATAAGGACTATTGCGACGCCTGGGAACTGAATCTTTAGCTGCTGTCGATCCAGATCGATTGGAAATGTCGAATGTCGCATTTTCCATGCTAAACGGGTGTATTTTTGATAATAAAGACTATTGCGACTCATGGGAACAGAATCTTTAGCTGTTGTCGATGCAGATCGATTGGAAATGTCGAATAACGCGTTTTCCAAGCTGTACGAGTTAATTTTCAATAAGCACTATTGCGACGCCTGGGAACTGAATCTTTAGCTGTTGTCGATGCAGATCGAAAGGAAATGTCGAATATCGCGTTTTCCAATCTCTACGAGTGAATTTTCAATAAGAAGACCTATTGCGACGCTTGGGAACTGAATCTTTAGCTGCTGTCGATCCAGATCGATTGGAAATGTCGAATGTCGCATTTTCCTTGCTATACGAGTGTATTTTTCATAATAAAGACTATTGCAACGCCTGGGAACTGAATCTTTAGCTGTTGTCGATGCAGATCGATTGGAAATGTCGAATATCGCGTTTTCCAAGCTCTACGAGTGAATTTTCAATAAGGACTATTGCGACGCCTGGGAACTGAATCTTTAGCTGTTGTTGATGCAGATCGATTGGGAATGAAGGATATCGCGTTTTTCAAGCTCCATGAGTGAATTTTCAATGAGGACTATTGCGACGCCTGGGAACTGAATCTTTAGCTTTTGTCGATGCAGATCGATTGGAAATGTCGAATATCGCATTTTCCATGCTAAACGGGTGTATTTTTGATAATAAAGACTATTGCGACTCCTGGGAACAGAATCTTTAGCTGCTGTCGATCCAGATCGATTGGAAATGTCGAATGTCGCATTTTCCTTGCTATACGAGTGTATTTTTCATAATAAAGACTATTGCAACGCCTGGGAACTGAATCTTTAGCTGTTGTCGATGCAGATCGATTGGAAATGTCGAATATCGCGTTTTCCAAGCTCTACGAGTGAATTTTCAATAAGGACTATTGCGACGCCTGGGAACTGAATCTTTAGCTGTTGTTGATGCAGATCGATTGGGAATGAAGGATATCGCGTTTTTCAAGCTCCATGAGTGAATTTTCAATGAGGACTATTGCGACGCCTGGGAACTGAATCTTTAGCTTTTGTCGATGCAGATCGATTGGAAATGTCGAATATCGCATTTTCCATGCTAAACGGGTGTATTTTTGATAATAAAGACTATTGCGACTCCTGGGAACAGAATCTTTAGCTGTTGTCGATGCAGATCGATTGGAAATGTCGAATAACGCGTTTTCCAAGCTGTACGAGCGAATTTTCAATAAGCACTATTGCGACGCCTGGGAACTGAATCTTTAGCTGTTGTTGATGCAGATCGATTGGAAATGAAGAATATCGCGTTTTCCAAGCTCTACGAGTGAATTTTCAATAAGGACTATTGCGACGCCTGGGAACTGAATCTTTAGCTGCTGTCGATCCAGATCGATTGGAAATGTCGAATGTCGCATTTTCCATGCTAAACGGGTGTATTTTTGATAATAAAGACTATTGCGACTCATGGGAACAGAATCTTTAGCTGTTGTCGATGCAGATCGATTGGAAATGTCGAATAACGCGTTTTCCAAGCTGTACGAGTTAATTTTCAATAAGCACTATTGCGACGCCTGGGAACTGAATCTTTAGCTGTTGTCGATGCAGATCGAAAGGAAATGTCGAATATCGCGTTTTCCAATCTCTACGAGTGAATTTTCAATAAGAAGACCTATTGCGACGCTTGGGAACTGAATCTTTAGCTGCTGTCGATCCAGATCGATTGGAAATGTCGAATGTCGCATTTTCCTTGCTATACGAGTGTATTTTTCATAATAAAGACTATTGCAACGCCTGGGAACTGAATCTTTAGCTGTTGTCGATGCAGATCGATTGGAAATGTCGAATATCGCGTTTTCCAAGCTCTACGAGTGAATTTTCAATAAGGACTATTGCGACGCCTGGGAACTGAATCTTTAGCTGTTGTTGATGCAGATCGATTGGGAATGAAGGATATCGCGTTTTTCAAGCTCCATGAGTGAATTTTCAATGAGGACTATTGCGACGCCTGGGAACTGAATCTTTAGCTTTTGTCGATGCAGATCGATTGGAAATGTCGAATATCGCATTTTCCATGCTAAACGGGTGTATTTTTGATAATAAAGACTATTGCGACTCCTGGGAACAGAATCTTTAGCTGCTGTCGATCCAGATCGATTGGAAATGTCGAATGTCGCATTTTCCTTGCTATACGAGTGTATTTTTCATAATAAAGACTATTGCAACGCCTGGGAACTGAATCTTTAGCTGTTGTCGATGCAGATCGATTGGAAATGTCGAATATCGCGTTTTCCAAGCTCTACGAGTGAATTTTCAATAAGGACTATTGCGACGCCTGGGAACTGAATCTTTAGCTGTTGTTGATGCAGATCGATTGGGAATGAAGGATATCGCGTTTTTCAAGCTCCATGAGTGAATTTTCAATGAGGACTATTGCGACGCCTGGGAACTGAATCTTTAGCTTTTGTCGATGCAGATCGATTGGAAATGTCGAATATCGCATTTTCCATGCTAAACGGGTGTATTTTTGATAATAAAGACTATTGCGACTCCTGGGAACAGAATCTTTAGCTGTTGTCGATGCAGATCGATTGGAAATGTCGAATATCGCGTTTTCCAAGCTCTATGAGTGAATTTTCAGTAAGGACTATTGCGACGCCTGGGAACTGAATCTTTAGCTGTCGTCGATGCAGATCGAATGGAAATGTCGAATATCGCGTTTTCCAATCTCTACGAGTGAATTTTCAATAAGAAGGACTATTGCGACTCATGGGAACAGAATCTTTAGCTGTTGTCGATGCAGATCGATTGGAAATGTCGAATAACGCGTTTTCCAAGCTGTACGAGTGAATTTTCAATAAGCACTATTGCGACGCCTGGGAACTGAATCTTTAGCTGTTGTCGATGCAGATCGATTGGAAATGTCAAATATCGCATTTTCCAAGCTCTACGAGTGAATTTTCAATAAGAAGGACTATTGCGACGCTGGGAACTGAATCTTTAGCTGTTGTCGATGCAGATCGATTGGAAATGTCGAATAACGCGTTTTCCAAGCTGTACGAGCGAATTTTCAATAAGCACTATTGCGACGCCTGGGAACTGAATCTTTAGCTGTTGTTGATGCAGATCGATTGGAAATGAAGAATATCGCGTTTTCCAAGCTCTACGAGTGAATTTTCAATAAGGACTATTGCGACGCCTGGGAACTGAATCTATAGCTGTTGTTGATGCAGATCGATTGGAAATGTCGAATATCGCGTTTTCCAAGCTCTATGAGTGAATTTTCAGTAAGGACTATTGCGACGCCTGGGAACTGAATCTTTAGCTGTCGTCGATGCAGATCGAATGGAAATGTCGAATATCGCGTTTTCCAATCTCTACGAGTGAATTTTCAATAAGAAGACCTATTGCGACGCTTGGGAACTGAATCTTTAGCTGCTGTCGATCCAGATCGATTGGAAATGTCGAATGTCGCATTTTCCTTGCTATACGAGTGTATTTTTCATAATAAAGACTATTGCAACGCCTGGGAACTGAATCTTTAGCTGTTGTCGATGCAGATCGATTGGAAATGTCGAATATCGCGTTTTCCAAGCTCTACGAGTGAATTTGCAATAAGGACTATTGCGACGCCTGGGAACTGAATCTTTAGCTGTTGTCGATGCAGATCGATTGGAAATGTCAAATATCGCATTTTCCAAGCTCTACGAGTGAATTTTCAATAAGAAGGACTATTGCGACGCCTGGGAACTGAATCTTTAGCTGTTGTTGATGCAGATCGATTGGAAATGAAGAATATCGCGTTTTCCAAGCTCTACGAGTGAATTTTGAATAAGGACTATTGCGACGCCTGGGAACTGAATCTTTAGCTGTTGTTGATGCAGATCGATTGGGAATGAAGGATATCGCGTTTTTCAAGCTCTATGAGTGAATTTTCAATGAGGACTATTGCGACGCCTGGGAACTGAATCTTTAGCTTTTGTCGATGCAGATCGATTGGAAATGTCGAATATCGCATTTTCCATGCTAAACGGGTGTATTTTTGATAATAAAGACTATTGCGACTCCTGGGAACAGAATCTTTAGCTGTTGTCGATGCAGATCGATTGGAAATGTCGAATAACGCGTTTTCCAAGCTGTACGAGCGAATTTTCAATAAGCACTATTGCGACGCCTGGGAACTGAATCTTTAGCTGTTGTTGATGCAGATCGATTGGAAATGAAGAATATCGCGTTTTCCAAGCTCTACGAGTGAATTTTCAATAAGGACTATTGCGACGCCTGGGAACTGAATCTATAGCTGTTGTTGATGCAGATCGATTGGAAATGTCGAATATCGCGTTTTCCAAGCTCTATGAGTGAATTTTCAGTAAGGACTATTGCGACGCCTGGGAACTGTATCTTTAGCTGTCGTCGATGCAGATCGAATGGAAATGTCGAATATCGCGTTTTCCAATCTCTACGAGTGAATTTTCAATAAGAAGGACTATTGCGACTCATGGGAACAGAATCTTTAGCTGTTGTCGATGCAGATCGATTGGAAATGTCGAATAACGCGTTTTCCAAGCTGTACGAGTGAATTTTCAATAAGCACTATTGCGACGCCTGGGAACTGAATCTTTAGCTGCTGTTGATGCAGATCGATTGGAAATGTCGAATATCGCGTTTTTCAAGCTCTACGAGTGAATTTTCAATAAGGACTATTGCGACGCCTGGGTACTGAATCTTTAGCTGTTGTCGATGCAGATCGATTGGAAATGTCGAATATCGCGTTTTTCAAGCTCTACGAGTGAATTTTCAATAAGAAGGACTATTGCGACGCCTGGGAACTGAATCTATAGCTGTTGTTGATGCAGATCGATTGGAAATGTCGAATATCGCGTTTTTCAAGCTCTACGAGTGAATTTTCAATAAGAAGGACTATTGCGACGCCTGGGAACTGAATCTATAGCTGTTGTTGATGCAGATCGATTGGAAATGTCGAATATCGCGTTTTCCAAGCTCTATGAGTGAATTTTCAATAAGGACTATTGCGACGCCTGGGAACTGAATCTTTAACTGTTGTCGATGCAGATCGATTGGAAATGTCGAATAACGCGTTTTCCAAGCTGTACGAATGAATTTTCAATAAGCACTATTGCGACGCCTGGGAACTGAATCTTTAGCTGTTGTTGATGCAGATCGATTGGAAATGAAGAATATCGCGTTTTCCAAGCTCTACGAGTGAATTTTCAATAAGGACTATTGCGACGCCTGGGAACTGAATCTTTAGCTGCTGTCGATCCAGATCGATTGGAAATGTCGAATGTCGCATTTTCCATGCTAAACGGGTGTATTTTTGATAATAAAGACTATTGCGACTCATGGGAACAGAATCTTTAGCTGTTGTCGATGCAGATCGATTGGAAATGTCGAATAACGCGTTTTCCAAGCTGTACGAGTTAATTTTCAATAAGCACTATTGCGACGCCTGGGAACTGAATCTTTAGCTGTTGTCGATGCAGATCGAAAGGAAATGTCGAATATCGCGTTTTCCAATCTCTACGAGTGAATTTTCAATAAGAAGACCTATTGCGACGCTTGGGAACTGAATCTTTAGCTGCTGTCGATCCAGATCGATTGGAAATGTCGAATGTCGCATTTTCCTTGCTATACGAGTGTATTTTTCATAATAAAGACTATTGCAACGCCTGGGAACTGAATCTTTAGCTGTTGTCGATGCAGATCGATTGGAAATGTCGAATATCGCGTTTTCCAAGCTCTACGAGTGAATTTTCAATAAGGACTATTGCGACGCCTGGGAACTGAATCTTTAGCTGTTGTTGATGCAGATCGATTGGGAATGAAGGATATCGCGTTTTTCAAGCTCCATGAGTGAATTTTCAATGAGGACTATTGCGACGCCTGGGAACTGAATCTTTAGCTTTTGTCGATGCAGATCGATTGGAAATGTCGAATATCGCATTTTCCATGCTAAACGGGTGTATTTTTGATAATAAAGACTATTGCGACTCCTGGGAACAGAATCTTTAGCTGCTGTCGATCCAGATCGATTGGAAATGTCGAATGTCGCATTTTCCTTGCTATACGAGTGTATTTTTCATAATAAAGACTATTGCAACGCCTGGGAACTGAATCTTTAGCTGTTGTCGATGCAGATCGATTGGAAATGTCGAATATCGCGTTTTCCAAGCTCTACGAGTGAATTTTCAATAAGGACTATTGCGACGCCTGGGAACTGAATCTTTAGCTGTTGTTGATGCAGATCGATTGGGAATGAAGGATATCGCGTTTTTCAAGCTCCATGAGTGAATTTTCAATGAGGACTATTGCGACGCCTGGGAACTGAATCTTTAGCTTTTGTCGATGCAGATCGATTGGAAATGTCGAATATCGCATTTTCCATGCTAAACGGGTGTATTTTTGATAATAAAGACTATTGCGACTCCTGGGAACAGAATCTTTAGCTGTTGTCGATGCAGATCGATTGGAAATGTCGAATAACGCGTTTTCCAAGCTGTACGAGCGAATTTTCAATAAGCACTATTGCGACGCCTGGGAACTGAATCTTTAGCTGTTGTTGATGCAGATCGATTGGAAATGAAGAATATCGCGTTTTCCAAGCTCTACGAGTGAATTTTCAATAAGGACTATTGCGACGCCTGGGAACTGAATCTATAGCTGTTGTTGATGCAGATCGATTGGAAATGTCGAATATCGCGTTTTCCAAGCTCTATGAGTGAATTTTCAGTAAGGACTATTGCGACGCCTGGGAACTGAATCTTTAGCTGTCGTCGATGCAGATCGAATGGAAATGTCGAATATCGCGTTTTCCAATCTCTACGAGTGAATTTTCAATAAGAAGGACTATTGCGACTCATGGGAACAGAATCTTTAGCTGTTGTCGATGCAGATCGATTGGAAATGTCGAATAACGCGTTTTCCAAGCTGTACGAGTGAATTTTCAATAAGCACTATTGCGACGCCTGGGAACTGAATCTTTAGCTGTTGTTGATGCAGATCGATTGGAAATGTCGAATATCGCGTTTTTCAAGCTCTATGAGTGAATTTTCAATAAGAAGGACTATTGCGACGCCTGGGAACTGAATCTATAGCTGTTGTTGATGCAGATCGATTGGAAATGAAGAATATCGCGTTTTCCAAGCTCTACGAGTGAATTTTCAATAAGCACTATTGCGACGCCTGGGTACTGAATCTTTAGCTGTTGTCGATGCAGATCGATTGGAAATGTCGAATATCGCGTTTTTCAAGCTCTACGAGTGAATTTTCAATAAGAAGGACTATTGCGACGCCTGGGAACTGAATCTATAGCTGTTGTTGATGCAGATCGATTGGAAATGTCGAATATCGCGTTTTTCAAGCTCTACGAGTGAATTTTCAATAAGAAGGACTATTGCGACGCCTGGGAACTGAATCTATAGCTGTTGTTGATGCAGATCGATTGGAAATGTCGAATATCGCGTTTTCCAAGCTCTATGAGTGAATTTTCAATAAGGACTATTGCGACGCCTGGGAACTGAATCTTTAACTGTTGTCGATGCAGATCGATTGGAAATGTCGAATAACGCGTTTTCCAAGCTGTACGAGTGAATTTTCAATAAGCACTATTGCGACGCCTGGGAACTGAATCTTTAGCTGTTGTTGATGCAGATCGATTGGAAATGAAGAATATCGCGTTTTCCAAGCTCTACGAGTGAATTTTCAATAAGGACTATTGCGACGCCTGGGAACTGAATCTTTAGCTGCTGTCGATCCAGATCGATTGGAAATGTCGAATGTCGCATTTTCCATGCTAAACGGGTGTATTTTTGATAATAAAGACTATTGCGACTCATGGGAACAGAATCTTTAGCTGTTGTCGATGCAGATCGATTGGAAATGTCGAATAACGCGTTTTCCAAGCTGTACGAGCGAATTTTCAATAAGCACTATTGCGACGCCTGGGAACTGAATCTTTAGCTGTTGTTGATGCAGATCGATTGGAAATGAAGAATATCGCGTTTTCCAAGCTCTACGAGTGAATTTTCAATAAGGACTATTGCGACGCCTGGGAACTGAATCTATAGCTGTTGTTGATGCAGATCGATTGGAAATGTCGAATATCGCGTTTTCCAAGCTCTATGAGTGAATTTTCAGTAAGGACTATTGCGACGCCTGGGAACTGAATCTTTAGCTGTCGTCGATGCAGATCGAATGGAAATGTCGAATATCGCGTTTTCCAATCTCTACGAGTGAATTTTCAATAAGAAGGACTATTGCGACTCATGGGAACAGAATCTTTAGCTGTTGTCGATGCAGATCGATTGGAAATGTCGAATAACGCGTTTTCCAAGCTGTACGAGTGAATTTTCAATAAGCACTATTGCGACGCCTGGGAACTGAATCTTTAGCTGTTGTCGATGCAGATCGATTGGAAATGTCAAATATCGCATTTTCCAAGCTCTACGAGTGAATTTTCAATAAGAAGGACTATTGCGACGCTGGGAACTGAATCTTTAGCTGTTGTCGATGCAGATCGATTGGAAATGTCGAATAACGCGTTTTCCAAGCTGTACGAGCGAATTTTCAATAAGCACTATTGCGACGCCTGGGAACTGAATCTTTAGCTGTTGTTGATGCAGATCGATTGGAAATGAAGAATATCGCGTTTTCCAATCTCTACGAGTGAATTTTCAATAAGAAGGACTATTGCGACTCATGGGAACAGAATCTTTGGCTGTTGTCGATGCAGATCGATTGGAAATGTCGAATAACGCGTTTTCCAAGCTGTACGAGTGAATTTTCAATAAGCACTATTGCGACGCCTGGGAACTGAATCTTTAGCTGTTGTCGATGCAGATCGATTGGAAATGTCAAATATCGCATTTTCCAAGCTCTACGAGTGAATTTTCAATAAGAAGGACTATTGCGACGCTGGGAACTGAATCTTTAGCTGTTGTCGATGCAGATCGATTGGAAATGTCGAATAACGCGTTTTCCAAGCTGTACGAGCGAATTTTCAATAAGCACTATTGCGACGCCTGGGAACTGAATCTTTAGCTGTTGTTGATGCAGATCGATTGGAAATGAAGAATATCGCGTTTTCCAAGCTCTACGAGTGAATTTTCAATAAGGACTATTGCGACGCCTGGGAACTGAATCTATAGCTGTTGTTGATGCAGATCGATTGGAAATGTCGAATATCGCGTTTTCCAAGCTCTATGAGTGAATTTTCAGTAAGGACTATTGCGACGCCTGGGAACTGAATCTTTAGCTGTCGTCGATGCAGATCGAATGGAAATGTCGAATATCGCGTTTTCCAATCTCTACGAGTGAATTTTCAATAAGAAGACCTATTGCGACGCTTGGGAACTGAATCTTTAGCTGCTGTCGATCCAGATCGATTGGAAATGTCGAATGTCGCATTTTCCTTGCTATACGAGTGTATTTTTCATAATAAAGACTATTGCAACGCCTGGGAACTGAATCTTTAGCTGTTGTCGATGCAGATCGATTGGAAATGTCGAATATCGCGTTTTCCAAGCTCTACGAGTGAATTTGCAATAAGGACTATTGCGACGCCTGGGAACTGAATCTTTAGCTGTTGTCGATGCAGATCGATTGGAAATGTCAAATATCGCATTTTCCAAGCTCTACGAGTGAATTTTCAATAAGAAGGACTATTGCGACGCCTGGGAACTGAATCTTTAGCTGTTGTTGATGCAGATCGATTGGAAATGAAGAATATCGCGTTTTCCAAGCTCTACGAGTGAATTTTGAATAAGGACTATTGCGACGCCTGGGAACTGAATCTTTAGCTGTTGTTGATGCAGATCGATTGGGAATGAAGGATATCGCGTTTTTCAAGCTCTATGAGTGAATTTTCAATGAGGACTATTGCGACGCCTGGGAACTGAATCTTTAGCTTTTGTCGATGCAGATCGATTGGAAATGTCGAATATCGCATTTTCCATGCTAAACGGGTGTATTTTTGATAATAAAGACTATTGCGACTCCTGGGAACAGAATCTTTAGCTGTTGTCGATGCAGATCGATTGGAAATGTCGAATAACGCGTTTTCCAAGCTGTACGAGCGAATTTTCAATAAGCACTATTGCGACGCCTGGGAACTGAATCTTTAGCTGTTGTTGATGCAGATCGATTGGAAATGAAGAATATCGCGTTTTCCAAGCTCTACGAGTGAATTTTCAATAAGGACTATTGCGACGCCTGGGAACTGAATCTATAGCTGTTGTTGATGCAGATCGATTGGAAATGTCGAATATCGCGTTTTCCAAGCTCTATGAGTGAATTTTCAGTAAGGACTATTGCGACGCCTGGGAACTGTATCTTTAGCTGTCGTCGATGCAGATCGAATGGAAATGTCGAATATCGCGTTTTCCAATCTCTACGAGTGAATTTTCAATAAGAAGGACTATTGCGACTCATGGGAACAGAATCTTTAGCTGTTGTCGATGCAGATCGATTGGAAATGTCGAATAACGCGTTTTCCAAGCTGTACGAGTGAATTTTCAATAAGCACTATTGCGACGCCTGGGAACTGAATCTTTAGCTGCTGTTGATGCAGATCGATTGGAAATGTCGAATATCGCGTTTTTCAAGCTCTACGAGTGAATTTTCAATAAGGACTATTGCGACGCCTGGGTACTGAATCTTTAGCTGTTGTCGATGCAGATCGATTGGAAATGTCGAATATCGCGTTTTTCAAGCTCTACGAGTGAATTTTCAATAAGAAGGACTATTGCGACGCCTGGGAACTGAATCTATAGCTGTTGTTGATGCAGATCGATTGGAAATGTCGAATATCGCGTTTTTCAAGCTCTACGAGTGAATTTTCAATAAGAAGGACTATTGCGACGCCTGGGAACTGAATCTATAGCTGTAGTTGATGCAGATCGATTGGAAATGTCGAATATCGCGTTTTCCAAGCTCTATGAGTGAATTTTCAGTAAGGACTATTGCGACGCCTGGGAACTGAATCTTTAGCTGTCGTCGATGCAGATCGAATGGAAATGTCGAATATCGCGTTTTCCAATCTCTACGAGTGAATTTTCAATAAGAAGGACTATTGCGACTCATGGGAACAGAATCTTTAGCTGTTGTCGATGCAGATCGATTGGAAATGTCGAATATCGCGTTTTCCAAGCTCTACGAGTGAATTTGCAATAAGGACTATTGCGAGAAGACCTATTGCGACGCTTGGGAACTGAATCTTTAGCTGCTGTCGATCCAGATCGATTGGAAATGTCGAATGTCGCATTTTCCTTGCTATACGAGTGTATTTTTCATAATAAAGACTATTGCAACGCCTGGGAACTGAATCTTTAGCTGTTGTCGATGCAGATCGATTGGAAATGTCGAATATCGCGTTTTCCAAGCTCTACGAGTGAATTTGCAATAAGGACTATTGCGACGCCTGGGAACTGAATCTTTAGCTGTTGTCGATGCAGATCGATTGGAAATGTCAAATATCGCATTTTCCAAGCTCTACGAGTGAATTTTCAATAAGAAGGACTATTGCGACGCCTGGGAACTGAATCTTTAGCTGTTGTTGATGCAGATCGATTGGAAATGAAGAATATCGCGTTTTCCAAGCTCTACGAGTGAATTTTGAATAAGGACTATTGCGACGCCTGGGAACTGAATCTTTAGCTGTTGTTGATGCAGATCGATTGGGAATGAAGGATATCGCGTTTTTCAAGCTCTATGAGTGAATTTTCAATGAGGACTATTGCGACGCCTGGGAACTGAATCTTTAGCTTTTGTCGATGCAGATCGATTGGAAATGTCGAATATCGCATTTTCCATGCTAAACGGGTGTATTTTTGATAATAAAGACTATTGCGACTCCTGGGAACAGAATCTTTAGCTGTTGTCGATGCAGATCGATTGGAAATGTCGAATAACGCGTTTTCCAAGCTGTACGAGCGAATTTTCAATAAGCACTATTGCGACGCCTGGGAACTGAATCTTTAGCTGTTGTTGATGCAGATCGATTGGAAATGAAGAATATCGCGTTTTCCAAGCTCTACGAGTGAATTTTCAATAAGGACTATTGCGACGCCTGGGAACTGAATCTATAGCTGTTGTTGATGCAGATCGATTGGAAATGTCGAATATCGCGTTTTCCAAGCTCTATGAGTGAATTTTCAGTAAGGACTATTGCGACGCCTGGGAACTGTATCTTTAGCTGTCGTCGATGCAGATCGAATGGAAATGTCGAATATCGCGTTTTCCAATCTCTACGAGTGAATTTTCAATAAGAAGGACTATTGCGACTCATGGGAACAGAATCTTTAGCTGTTGTCGATGCAGATCGATTGGAAATGTCGAATAACGCGTTTTCCAAGCTGTACGAGTGAATTTTCAATAAGCACTATTGCGACGCCTGGGAACTGAATCTTTAGCTGCTGTTGATGCAGATCGATTGGAAATGTCGAATATCGCGTTTTTCAAGCTCTACGAGTGAATTTTCAATAAGGACTATTGCGACGCCTGGGTACTGAATCTTTAGCTGTTGTCGATGCAGATCGATTGGAAATGTCGAATATCGCGTTTTTCAAGCTCTACGAGTGAATTTTCAATAAGAAGGACTATTGCGACGCCTGGGAACTGAATCTATAGCTGTTGTTGATGCAGATCGATTGGAAATGTCGAATATCGCGTTTTTCAAGCTCTACGAGTGAATTTTCAATAAGAAGGACTATTGCGACGCCTGGGAACTGAATCTATAGCTGTTGTTGATGCAGATCGATTGGAAATGTCGAATATCGCGTTTTCCAAGCTCTATGAGTGAATTTTCAATAAGGACTATTGCGACGCCTGGGAACTGAATCTTTAACTGTTGTCGATGCAGATCGATTGGAAATGTCGAATAACGCGTTTTCCAAGCTGTACGAGTGAATTTTCAATAAGCACTATTGCGACGCCTGGGAACTGAATCTTTAGCTGTTGTTGATGCAGATCGATTGGAAATGAAGAATATCGCGTTTTCCAAGCTCTACGAGTGAATTTTCAATAAGGACTATTGCGACGCCTGGGAACTGAATCTTTAGCTGCTGTCGATCCAGATCGATTGGAAATGTCGAATGTCGCATTTTCCATGCTAAACGGGTGTATTTTTGATAATAAAGACTATTGCGACTCATGGGAACAGAATCTTTAGCTGTTGTCGATGCAGATCGATTGGAAATGTCGAATAACGCGTTTTCCAAGCTGTACGAGTTAATTTTCAATAAGCACTATTGCGACGCCTGGGAACTGAATCTTTAGCTGTTGTCGATGCAGATCGAAAGGAAATGTCGAATATCGCGTTTTCCAATCTCTACGAGTGAATTTTCAATAAGAAGACCTATTGCGACGCTTGGGAACTGAATCTTTAGCTGCTGTCGATCCAGATCGATTGGAAATGTCGAATGTCGCATTTTCCTTGCTATACGAGTGTATTTTTCATAATAAAGACTATTGCAACGCCTGGGAACTGAATCTTTAGCTGTTGTCGATGCAGATCGATTGGAAATGTCGAATATCGCGTTTTCCAAGCTCTACGAGTGAATTTTCAATAAGGACTATTGCGACGCCTGGGAACTGAATCTTTAGCTGTTGTTGATGCAGATCGATTGGGAATGAAGGATATCGCGTTTTTCAAGCTCCATGAGTGAATTTTCAATGAGGACTATTGCGACGCCTGGGAACTGAATCTTTAGCTTTTGTCGATGCAGATCGATTGGAAATGTCGAATATCGCATTTTCCATGCTAAACGGGTGTATTTTTGATAATAAAGACTATTGCGACTCCTGGGAACAGAATCTTTAGCTGCTGTCGATCCAGATCGATTGGAAATGTCGAATGTCGCATTTTCCTTGCTATACGAGTGTATTTTTCATAATAAAGACTATTGCAACGCCTGGGAACTGAATCTTTAGCTGTTGTCGATGCAGATCGATTGGAAATGTCGAATATCGCGTTTTCCAAGCTCTACGAGTGAATTTTCAATAAGGACTATTGCGACGCCTGGGAACTGAATCTTTAGCTGTTGTTGATGCAGATCGATTGGGAATGAAGGATATCGCGTTTTTCAAGCTCCATGAGTGAATTTTCAATGAGGACTATTGCGACGCCTGGGAACTGAATCTTTAGCTTTTGTCGATGCAGATCGATTGGAAATGTCGAATATCGCATTTTCCATGCTAAACGGGTGTATTTTTGATAATAAAGACTATTGCGACTCCTGGGAACAGAATCTTTAGCTGTTGTCGATGCAGATCGATTGGAAATGTCGAATAACGCGTTTTCCAAGCTGTACGAGCGAATTTTCAATAAGCACTATTGCGACGCCTGGGAACTGAATCTTTAGCTGTTGTTGATGCAGATCGATTGGAAATGAAGAATATCGCGTTTTCCAAGCTCTACGAGTGAATTTTCAATAAGGACTATTGCGACGCCTGGGAACTGAATCTATAGCTGTTGTTGATGCAGATCGATTGGAAATGTCGAATATCGCGTTTTCCAAGCTCTATGAGTGAATTTTCAGTAAGGACTATTGCGACGCCTGGGAACTGAATCTTTAGCTGTCGTCGATGCAGATCGAATGGAAATGTCGAATATCGCGTTTTCCAATCTCTACGAGTGAATTTTCAATAAGAAGGACTATTGCGACTCATGGGAACAGAATCTTTAGCTGTTGTCGATGCAGATCGATTGGAAATGTCGAATAACGCGTTTTCCAAGCTGTACGAGTGAATTTTCAATAAGCACTATTGCGACGCCTGGGAACTGAATCTTTAGCTGTTGTTGATGCAGATCGATTGGAAATGTCGAATATCGCGTTTTTCAAGCTCTATGAGTGAATTTTCAATAAGAAGGACTATTGCGACGCCTGGGAACTGAATCTATAGCTGTTGTTGATGCAGATCGATTGGAAATGAAGAATATCGCGTTTTCCAAGCTCTACGAGTGAATTTTCAATAAGCACTATTGCGACGCCTGGGTACTGAATCTTTAGCTGTTGTCGATGCAGATCGATTGGAAATGTCGAATATCGCGTTTTTCAAGCTCTACGAGTGAATTTTCAATAAGAAGGACTATTGCGACGCCTGGGAACTGAATCTATAGCTGTTGTTGATGCAGATCGATTGGAAATGTCGAATATCGCGTTTTTCAAGCTCTACGAGTGAATTTTCAATAAGAAGGACTATTGCGACGCCTGGGAACTGAATCTATAGCTGTTGTTGATGCAGATCGATTGGAAATGTCGAATATCGCGTTTTCCAAGCTCTATGAGTGAATTTTCAATAAGGACTATTGCGACGCCTGGGAACTGAATCTTTAACTGTTGTCGATGCAGATCGATTGGAAATGTCGAATAACGCGTTTTCCAAGCTGTACGAGTGAATTTTCAATAAGCACTATTGCGACGCCTGGGAACTGAATCTTTAGCTGTTGTTGATGCAGATCGATTGGAAATGAAGAATATCGCGTTTTCCAAGCTCTACGAGTGAATTTTCAATAAGGACTATTGCGACGCCTGGGAACTGAATCTTTAGCTGCTGTCGATCCAGATCGATTGGAAATGTCGAATGTCGCATTTTCCATGCTAAACGGGTGTATTTTTGATAATAAAGACTATTGCGACTCATGGGAACAGAATCTTTAGCTGTTGTCGATGCAGATCGATTGGAAATGTCGAATAACGCGTTTTCCAAGCTGTACGAGCGAATTTTCAATAAGCACTATTGCGACGCCTGGGAACTGAATCTTTAGCTGTTGTTGATGCAGATCGATTGGAAATGAAGAATATCGCGTTTTCCAAGCTCTACGAGTGAATTTTCAATAAGGACTATTGCGACGCCTGGGAACTGAATCTATAGCTGTTGTTGATGCAGATCGATTGGAAATGTCGAATATCGCGTTTTCCAAGCTCTATGAGTGAATTTTCAGTAAGGACTATTGCGACGCCTGGGAACTGAATCTTTAGCTGTCGTCGATGCAGATCGAATGGAAATGTCGAATATCGCGTTTTCCAATCTCTACGAGTGAATTTTCAATAAGAAGGACTATTGCGACTCATGGGAACAGAATCTTTAGCTGTTGTCGATGCAGATCGATTGGAAATGTCGAATAACGCGTTTTCCAAGCTGTACGAGTGAATTTTCAATAAGCACTATTGCGACGCCTGGGAACTGAATCTTTAGCTGTTGTCGATGCAGATCGATTGGAAATGTCAAATATCGCATTTTCCAAGCTCTACGAGTGAATTTTCAATAAGAAGGACTATTGCGACGCTGGGAACTGAATCTTTAGCTGTTGTCGATGCAGATCGATTGGAAATGTCGAATAACGCGTTTTCCAAGCTGTACGAGCGAATTTTCAATAAGCACTATTGCGACGCCTGGGAACTGAATCTTTAGCTGTTGTTGATGCAGATCGATTGGAAATGAAGAATATCGCGTTTTCCAATCTCTACGAGTGAATTTTCAATAAGAAGGACTATTGCGACTCATGGGAACAGAATCTTTGGCTGTTGTCGATGCAGATCGATTGGAAATGTCGAATAACGCGTTTTCCAAGCTGTACGAGTGAATTTTCAATAAGCACTATTGCGACGCCTGGGAACTGAATCTTTAGCTGTTGTCGATGCAGATCGATTGGAAATGTCAAATATCGCATTTTCCAAGCTCTACCAGTGAATTTTCAATAAGAAGGACTATTGCGACGCTGGGAACTGAATCTTTAGCTGTTGTCGATGCAGATCGATTGGAAATGTCGAATAACGCGTTTTCCAAGCTGTACGAGCGAATTTTCAATAAGCACTATTGCGACGCCTGGGAACTGAATCTTTAGCTGTTGTTGATGCAGATCGATTGGAAATGAAGAATATCGCGTTTTCCAAGCTCTACGAGTGAATTTTCAATAAGGACTATTGCGACGCCTGGGAACTGAATCTATAGCTGTTGTTGATGCAGATCGATTGGAAATGTCGAATATCGCGTTTTCCAAGCTCTATGAGTGAATTTTCAGTAAGGACTATTGCGACGCCTGGGAACTGAATCTTTAGCTGTCGTCGATGCAGATCGAATGGAAATGTCGAATATCGCGTTTTCCAATCTCTACGAGTGAATTTTCAATAAGAAGACCTATTGCGACGCTTGGGAACTGAATCTTTAGCTGCTGTCGATCCAGATCGATTGGAAATGTCGAATGTCGCATTTTCCTTGCTATACGAGTGTATTTTTCATAATAAAGACTATTGCAACGCCTGGGAACTGAATCTTTAGCTGTTGTCGATGCAGATCGATTGGAAATGTCGAATATCGCGTTTTCCAAGCTCTACGAGTGAATTTGCAATAAGGACTATTGCGACGCCTGGGAACTGAATCTTTAGCTGTTGTCGATGCAGATCGATTGGAAATGTCAAATATCGCATTTTCCAAGCTCTACGAGTGAATTTTCAATAAGAAGGACTATTGCGACGCCTGGGAACTGAATCTTTAGCTGTTGTTGATGCAGATCGATTGGAAATGAAGAATATCGCGTTTTCCAAGCTCTACGAGTGAATTTTGAATAAGGACTATTGCGACGCCTGGGAACTGAATCTTTAGCTGTTGTTGATGCAGATCGATTGGGAATGAAGGATATCGCGTTTTTCAAGCTCTATGAGTGAATTTTCAATGAGGACTATTGCGACGCCTGGGAACTGAATCTTTAGCTTTTGTCGATGCAGATCGATTGGAAATGTCGAATATCGCATTTTCCATGCTAAACGGGTGTATTTTTGATAATAAAGACTATTGCGACTCCTGGGAACAGAATCTTTAGCTGTTGTCGATGCAGATCGATTGGAAATGTCGAATAACGCGTTTTCCAAGCTGTACGAGCGAATTTTCAATAAGCACTATTGCGACGCCTGGGAACTGAATCTTTAGCTGTTGTTGATGCAGATCGATTGGAAATGAAGAATATCGCGTTTTCCAAGCTCTACGAGTGAATTTTCAATAAGGACTATTGCGACGCCTGGGAACTGAATCTATAGCTGTTGTTGATGCAGATCGATTGGAAATGTCGAATATCGCGTTTTCCAAGCTCTATGAGTGAATTTTCAGTAAGGACTATTGCGACGCCTGGGAACTGTATCTTTAGCTGTCGTCGATGCAGATCGAATGGAAATGTCGAATATCGCGTTTTCCAATCTCTACGAGTGAATTTTCAATAAGAAGGACTATTGCGACTCATGGGAACAGAATCTTTAGCTGTTGTCGATGCAGATCGATTGGAAATGTCG
The DNA here is from genome assembly GCA_951802745.1 of Nomada flava. Taxonomy (NCBI): domain Eukaryota; kingdom Metazoa; phylum Arthropoda; class Insecta; order Hymenoptera; family Apidae; genus Nomada; species Nomada flava. The sequence continues at coordinate 52,960 of CATOQN010000039.1, forward strand.
AATAACGCGTTTTCCAAGCTGTACGAGTGAATTTTCAATAAGCACTATTGCGACGCCTGGGAACTGAATCTTTAGCTGCTGTTGATGCAGATCGATTGGAAATGTCGAATATCGCGTTTTTCAAGCTCTACGAGTGAATTTTCAATAAGGACTATTGCGACGCCTGGGTACTGAATCTTTAGCTGTTGTCGATGCAGATCGATTGGAAATGTCGAATATCGCGTTTTTCAAGCTCTACGAGTGAATTTTCAATAAGAAGGACTATTGCGACGCCTGGGAACTGAATCTATAGCTGTTGTTGATGCAGATCGATTGGAAATGTCGAATATCGCGTTTTTCAAGCTCTACGAGTGAATTTTCAATAAGAAGGACTATTGCGACGCCTGGGAACTGAATCTATAGCTGTAGTTGATGCAGATCGATTGGAAATGTCGAATATCGCGTTTTCCAAGCTCTATGAGTGAATTTTCAGTAAGGACTATTGCGACGCCTGGGAACTGAATCTTTAGCTGTCGTCGATGCAGATCGAATGGAAATGTCGAATATCGCGTTTTCCAATCTCTACGAGTGAATTTTCAATAAGAAGGACTATTGCGACTCATGGGAACAGAATCTTTAGCTGTTGTCGATGCAGATCGATTGGAAATGTCGAATAACGCGTTTTCCAAGCTGTACGAGTGAATTTTCAATAAGCACTATTGCGACGCCTGGGAACTGAATCTTTAGCTGTTGTCGATGCAGATCGATTGGAAATGTCAAATATCGCATTTTCCAAGCTCTACGAGTGAATTTTCAATAAGAAGGACTATTGCGACGCTGGGAACTGAATCTTTAGCTGTTGTCGATGCAGATCGATTGGAAATGTCGAATAACGCGTTTTCCAAGCTGTACGAGCGAATTTTCAATAAGCACTATTGCGACGCCTGGGAACTGAATCTTTAGCTGTTGTTGATGCAGATCGATTGGAAATGAATGTCACGTTCCAGGTTACTTCCGGAAGAGACATACTGTACGCACGCAGGATGAGGAACGGAAATTGAATGGGGAAGGTGAACGTAGGTTCTCGGGGTCGAATGCAAGATTCGCGCACGCCGAGAGGAAAGGTAAGTAAAGAAAAGGAAGAATCTCGGGGTCGAATGCAAGATTCGCGCACGCCGAGAGGAAAGGTAAGTAGAGAAAAGGAAGAATCTCGGGGTCGAATGCAAGATTCGCGCACGCCGAGAGGAAAGGTAAGTAAAGGAACGGAAGAATCTCGGGGTCGAATGCAAGATTCGCGCACGCCGAGAGGAAAGGTAAGTAGAGAAAAGGAAGAATCTCGGGGTCGAATGCAAGATTCGCGCACGCCGAGAGGAAAGGTAAGTAGAGGAACGGAAAGGAAATACCTCGGGGTCGAATACAAGATTCGCGCACGCCGAGAGGAAAGGTAAGTAAAGAAAGGAAAGGAAATACCTCGGGGTCGAATGCAAGATTCGCGCACGCCGAGAGGAAAGGTAAGTATAGAAAGGAAAGGAAATACCTCGGGGTCGAATGCAAGATTCGCGCACGCCGAGAGGAAAGGTAAGTAAAGGAAAAGGAAGGGAAAGGAAGTTAGGAGTGCCGTACTATTACTGCGGAAGGATTGATCTGTAGCAATACCAATTCCTCGGATTCCAAACAATATTGAGAAATGTGAAAGAAATCTCGTAAGGAACGAAATAATAAAACGACTCACCGAGCTGCAATGTCGGGTTTGCGATCCTCGGGTAGACACGTATAATTTCTACCATCGGGTGAGCACCTCGAGTACTTGTCCCGATTGTACTTGCCACAGCTCTTCCGCTGTTATTTCGAAGTACTGTTCTGTGCACTCTGCGCACTGAGATGCTGGGCGGATGGAGGAGATTTCGTTGTTGCAGTGTGCACAAATGGAAATGCGTTGGGCTTCTTCGGCAGTGCTCATGTCATGCCAACCTCCTGATTGATATGCTTGTCCTTGTATGGGGGTCAACTGATTGTAACAGTTGATGCAAATTCGGCCCCAGTCGCTTATGTATATTCCTACTGTGGCGATAGTGGAACACCAAATGTCTAGCAGGGGTTTATAAATCTCTGGATAATCAGAGGGAAGGACACCGTCCCAGGGACCCTGAAATTCCTGGTCCTCCTCTTCTTCGGCTTCTTCCCAAATATTGTAAGGGAGCTGCATTCGATAAATAATGCTGTGGTGCTGCGCGAAAGTTTCTTGAGGTTCACTGGCTTATTGTATTTATTAGAATAAGTCAAGAATACTTCGAAGTTCGTTGAGGTATTTATTGAAATAATCGTGAAATAATTCTATGTTGCTTAAGGTATTTATTGAAATAAATCGTGAAATTATTCTAAGTTCCTTAAGGTATTTATCGAAATAAGTCGTGAAATAATTCTATGTTCATTAAGGTATTTATTGAAATAAATCGTGGAATTAATCCTATGTTCCTTAAGGTATTTATTGAAATAAATCGTGAAATTATTCTAACTTCTTTAAGGTATTTATCGAAATAAATCGTGGAATTATTCTATGTTCCTTAAGGTATTTATCGAAATAAATCGTGAAAGAATTCTATGTTCCTTAAGGTATTTATCGAAATAAATCGTGAAATAATTCTAAGTTCTTTAAGGTATTTATCGAAATAAATCGTGGAATAATTCTATGTTCTTTATGGTATTTATCGAAATAAATCGTGAAATTATTCTAAGTGCTTTAAGGTATTTATCGAAATAAATCGTGGAATAATTCTATGTTCTTTAAGGTATTTATCGAAATAATTCACTGTATGATTCTAAAATCAAGACCGGTATATCAACGTTCACTGTCACTTGTAGATTGATTCACTGATGTGTAGGCGCTTGCTGCCACTCGAAGACTGAACGATTATTCAGGTGGTGCCGGCTTATTTATACCCATCCTTGGAATCTCTGGTATGCGAGGAATGTCTGGTATGCGTGGTATGTCTGGTATGCGTGGTATGCGTGGTATGTTGACTGCTACTGGAGTCGATTGCTCTGGAATGCCAGTGATCCTCAACCGGCAGGGGTTCTCCATTGTATCGAGATTGGTTAAAATAAATTATATTAGTTAATTACAATATTGTTATATGGTGAATTCGGATAGGTTGTTTGATGATATCGTTTTGTAATAAAATATTTTAATAAATTGTATTGGTTAATTATGCGTCTTTTGTATTGTAGGTTCGGGTGTGTTATTTGATTTGATCATATTGTAGCGATATACTCGAGAGGATTCGAAAGGGGTTTTCTTCCTCGTGGAGTGAGGGCTTCTCTTGGGACGCGAAAGGGGTTTCTTCCTCGTGGAGTGAGGGCTTCTCTTGGGACGCGAAAGGGGTTTCTTCCTCGTGGAGTGAGGGCTTCTCTTGGGACGCAAAAGGGGTTTCTTCCTCGTGGAGTGAGGGCTTCTCTCGAGTGTCGTTGTTCTTCGTTTAAGGTAATGGTGTTTTGTGTAGCGATGAGTTGGAATATTTAGAGATTTTATTTGTTTGCAGGTAGTCGGTGATGAGAAGAGAAATATAAGGTGAGTATCTTATGAGAGGAATTTATTTGTTCGAAAGCAGTCGATGATGAGAAATGTAATGTAAGGTAAGTATCTCGTTTGACTAGTGATGGGTAGGAGTAATAAGAGAGTTTATTTGTTCACAGGTAATCGGTGATGAGAAGCGCAACATAAGGTAAGTACCTCGTTTGACTAGTGATGGGTTGGAGTAATAAGAGAGTTTGTTTGTTCACAGGTAATCGGTGATGAGAAGCGCAGCATAAGGTAGGTACCTCGTTTGACTAGTGATGGGTTGGAGTAATAAGAGAGTTTGTTTGTTCACAGGTAGTGGATATAGTAAATAAAGGAAGAAAAATGTGAGCCGACATGCGGCAAAAATGACGGCACGTCACATGAAGAATATCGCGTTTTCCAATCTCTACGAGTGAATTTTCAATAAGAAGGACTATTGCGACTCATGGGAACAGAATCTTTAGCTGTTGTCGATGCAGATCGATTGGAAATGTCGAATAACGCGTTTTCCAAGCTGTACGAGTGAATTTTCAATAAGCACTATTGCGACGCCTGGGAACTGAATCTTTAGCTGTTGTCGATGCAGATCGATTGGAAATGTCAAATATCGCATTTTCCAAGCTCTACGAGTGAATTTTCAATAAGAAGGACTATTGCGACGCTGGGAACTGAATCTTTAGCTGTTGTCGATGCAGATCGATTGGAAATGAAGAATATCGCGTTTTCCAAGCTCTACGAGTGAATTTTCAATAAGGGCTATTGCGACGCCTGGGAACTGAATCTTTAGCTGTCGTCGATGCAGATCGAATGGAAATGTCGAATATCGCGTTTTCCAATCTCTACGAGTGAATTTTCAATAAGAAGACCTATTGCGACGCTTGGGAACTGAATCTTTAGCTGCTGTCGATCCAGATCGATTGGAAATGTCGAATGTCGCATTTTCCTTGCTATACGAGTGTATTTTTCATAATAAAGACTATTGCAACGCCTGGGAACTGAATCTTTAGCTGTTGTCGATGCAGATCGATTGGAAATGTCGAATATCGCGTTTTCCAAGCTCTACGAGTGAATTTGCAATAAGGACTATTGCGACGCCTGGGAACTGAATCTTTAGCTGTTGTCGATGCAGATCGATTGGAAATGTCAAATATCGCATTTTCCAAGCTCTACGAGTGAATTTTCAATAAGAAGGACTATTGCGACGCCTGGGAACTGAATCTTTAGCTGTTGTTGATGCAGATCGATTGGAAATGAAGAATATCGCGTTTTCCAAGCTCTACGAGTGAATTTTCAATAAGGACTATTGCGACGCCTGGGAACTGAATCTTTAGCTGTCGTCGATGCAGATCGAATGGAAATGTCGAATATCGCGTTTTCCAATCTCTACGAGTGAATTTTCAATAAGAAGGACTATTGCGACTCATGGGAACAGAATCTTTAGCTGTTGTCGATGCAGATCGATTGGAAATGTCGAATAACGCGTTTTCCAAGCTGTACGAGTGAATTTTCAATAAGCACTATTGCGACGCCTGGGAACTGAATCTTTAGCTGTTGTTGATGCAGATCGATTGGAAATGTCGAATATCGCGTTTTTCAAGCTCTATGAGTGAATTTTCAATAAGGACTATTGCGACGCCTGGGTACTGAATCTTTAGCTGTTGTCGATGCAGATCGATTGGAAATGTCGAATATCGCGTTTTTCAAGCTCTACGAGTGAATTTTCAATAAGAAGGACTATTGCGACGCCTGGGAACTGAATCTATAGCTGTTGTTGATGCAGATCGATTGGAAATGTCGAATATCGCGTTTTTCAAGCTCTACGAGTGAATTTTCAATAAGAAGGACTATTGCGACGCCTGGGAACTGAATCTATAGCTGTTGTTGATGCAGATCGATTGGAAATGTCGAATATCGCGTTTTCCAAGCTCTATGAGTGAATTTTCAATAAGGACTATTGCGACGCCTGGGAACTGAATCTTTAACTGTTGTCGATGCAGATCGATTGGAAATGTCGAATAACGCGTTTTCCAAGCTGTACGAGTGAATTTTCAATAAGCACTATTGCGACGCCTGGGAACTGAATCTTTAGCTGTTGTTGATGCAGATCGATTGGAAATGAAGAATATCGCGTTTTCCAAGCTCTACGAGTGAATTTTCAATAAGGACTATTGCGACGCCTGGGAACTGAATCTTTAGCTGTCGTCGATGCAGATCGAATGGAAATGTCGAATATCGCGTTTTCCAATCTCTACGAGTGAATTTTCAATAAGAAGGACTATTGCGACTCATGGGAACAGAATCTTTAGCTGTTGTCGATGCAGATCGATTGGAAATGTCGAATAACGCGTTTTCCAAGCTGTACGAGCGAATTTTCAATAAGCACTATTGCGACGCCTGGGAACTGAATCTTTAGCTGTTGTTGATGCAGATCGATTGGAAATGAAGAATATCGCGTTTTCCAAGCTCTACGAGTGAATTTTCAATAAGGACTATTGCGACGCCTGGGAACTGAATCTATAGCTGTTGTTGATGCAGATCGATTGGAAATGTCGAATATCGCGTTTTCCAAGCTCTATGAGTGAATTTTCAGTAAGGACTATTGCGACGCCTGGGAACTGAATCTTTAGCTGTCGTCGATGCAGATCGAATGGAAATGTCGAATATCGCGTTTTCCAATCTCTACGAGTGAATTTTCAATAAGAAGACCTATTGCGACGCTTGGGAACTGAATCTTTAGCTGCTGTCGATCCAGATCGATTGGAAATGTCGAATGTCGCATTTTCCTTGCTATACGAGTGTATTTTTCATAATAAAGACTATTGCAACGCCTGGGAACTGAATCTTTAGCTGTTGTCGATGCAGATCGATTGGAAATGTCGAATATCGCGTTTTCCAAGCTCTACGAGTGAATTTGCAATAAGGACTATTGCGACGCCTGGGAACTGAATCTTTAGCTGTTGTCGATGCAGATCGATTGGAAATGTCAAATATCGCATTTTCCAAGCTCTACGAGTGAATTTTCAATAAGAAGGACTATTGCGACGCCTGGGAACTGAATCTTTAGCTGTTGTTGATGCAGATCGATTGGAAATGAAGAATATCGCGTTTTCCAAGCTCTACGAGTGAATTTTGAATAAGGACTATTGCGACGCCTGGGAACTGAATCTTTAGCTGTTGTTGATGCAGATCGATTGGGAATGAAGGATATCGCGTTTTTCAAGCTCTATGAGTGAATTTTCAATGAGGACTATTGCGACGCCTGGGAACTGAATCTTTAGCTTTTGTCGATGCAGATCGATTGGAAATGTCGAATATCGCATTTTCCATGCTAAACGGGTGTATTTTTGATAATAAAGACTATTGCGACTCCTGGGAACAGAATCTTTAGCTGTTGTCGATGCAGATCGATTGGAAATGTCGAATAACGCGTTTTCCAAGCTGTACGAGCGAATTTTCAATAAGCACTATTGCGACGCCTGGGAACTGAATCTTTAGCTGTTGTTGATGCAGATCGATTGGAAATGAAGAATATCGCGTTTTCCAAGCTCTACGAGTGAATTTTCAATAAGGACTATTGCGACGCCTGGGAACTGAATCTATAGCTGTTGTTGATGCAGATCGATTGGAAATGTCGAATATCGCGTTTTCCAAGCTCTATGAGTGAATTTTCAGTAAGGACTATTGCGACGCCTGGGAACTGTATCTTTAGCTGTCGTCGATGCAGATCGAATGGAAATGTCGAATATCGCGTTTTCCAATCTCTACGAGTGAATTTTCAATAAGAAGGACTATTGCGACTCATGGGAACAGAATCTTTAGCTGTTGTCGATGCAGATCGATTGGAAATGTCGAATAACGCGTTTTCCAAGCTGTACGAGTGAATTTTCAATAAGCACTATTGCGACGCCTGGGAACTGAATCTTTAGCTGCTGTTGATGCAGATCGATTGGAAATGTCGAATATCGCGTTTTTCAAGCTCTACGAGTGAATTTTCAATAAGGACTATTGCGACGCCTGGGTACTGAATCTTTAGCTGTTGTCGATGCAGATCGATTGGAAATGTCGAATATCGCGTTTTTCAAGCTCTACGAGTGAATTTTCAATAAGAAGGACTATTGCGACGCCTGGGAACTGAATCTATAGCTGTTGTTGATGCAGATCGATTGGAAATGTCGAATATCGCGTTTTTCAAGCTCTACGAGTGAATTTTCAATAAGAAGGACTATTGCGACGCCTGGGAACTGAATCTATAGCTGTAGTTGATGCAGATCGATTGGAAATGTCGAATATCGCGTTTTCCAAGCTCTATGAGTGAATTTTCAGTAAGGACTATTGCGACGCCTGGGAACTGAATCTTTAGCTGTCGTCGATGCAGATCGAATGGAAATGTCGAATATCGCGTTTTCCAATCTCTACGAGTGAATTTTCAATAAGAAGGACTATTGCGACTCATGGGAACAGAATCTTTAGCTGTTGTCGATGCAGATCGATTGGAAATGTCGAATAACGCGTTTTCCAAGCTGTACGAGTGAATTTTCAATAAGCACTATTGCGACGCCTGGGAACTGAATCTTTAGCTGTTGTCGATGCAGATCGATTGGAAATGTCAAATATCGCATTTTCCAAGCTCTACGAGTGAATTTTCAATAAGAAGGACTATTGCGACGCTGGGAACTGAATCTTTAGCTGTTGTCGATGCAGATCGATTGGAAATGTCGAATAACGCGTTTTCCAAGCTGTACGAGCGAATTTTCAATAAGCACTATTGCGACGCCTGGGAACTGAATCTTTAGCTGTTGTTGATGCAGATCGATTGGAAATGAATGTCACGTTCCAGGTTACTTCCGGAAGAGACATACTGTACGCACGCAGGATGAGGAACGGAAATTGAATGGGGAAGGTGAACGTAGGTTCTCGGGGTCGAATGCAAGATTCGCGCACGCCGAGAGGAAAGGTAAGTAAAGAAAAGGAAGAATCTCGGGGTCGAATGCAAGATTCGCGCACGCCGAGAGGAAAGGTAAGTAGAGAAAAGGAAGAATCTCGGGGTCGAATGCAAGATTCGCGCACGCCGAGAGGAAAGGTAAGTAAAGGAACGGAAGAATCTCGGGGTCGAATGCAAGATTCGCGCACGCCGAGAGGAAAGGTAAGTAGAGAAAAGGAAGAATCTCGGGGTCGAATGCAAGATTCGCGCACGCCGAGAGGAAAGGTAAGTAGAGGAACGGAAAGGAAATACCTCGGGGTCGAATACAAGATTCGCGCACGCCGAGAGGAAAGGTAAGTAAAGAAAGGAAAGGAAATACCTCGGGGTCGAATGCAAGATTCGCGCACGCCGAGAGGAAAGGTAAGTATAGAAAGGAAAGGAAATACCTCGGGGTCGAATGCAAGATTCGCGCACGCCGAGAGGAAAGGTAAGTAAAGGAAAAGGAAGGGAAAGGAAGTTAGGAGTGCCGTACTATTACTGCGGAAGGATTGATCTGTAGCAATACCAATTCCTCGGATTCCAAACAATATTGAGAAATGTGAAAGAAATCTCGTAAGGAACGAAATAATAAAACGACTCACCGAGCTGCAATGTCGGGTTTGCGATCCTCGGGTAGACACGTATAATTTCTACCATCGGGTGAGCACCTCGAGTACTTGTCCCGATTGTACTTGCCACAGCTCTTCCGCTGTTATTTCGAAGTACTGTTCTGTGCACTCTGCGCACTGAGATGCTGGGCGGATGGAGGAGATTTCGTTGTTGCAGTGTGCACAAATGGAAATGCGTTGGGCTTCTTCGGCAGTGCTCATGTCATGCCAACCTCCTGATTGATATGCTTGTCCTTGTATGGGGGTCAACTGATTGTAACAGTTGATGCAAATTCGGCCCCAGTCGCTTATGTATATTCCTACTGTGGCGATAGTGGAACACCAAATGTCTAGCAGGGGTTTATAAATCTCTGGATAATCAGAGGGAAGGACACCGTCCCAGGGACCCTGAAATTCCTGGTCCTCCTCTTCTTCGGCTTCTTCCCAAATATTGTAAGGGAGCTGCATTCGATAAATAATGCTGTGGTGCTGCGCGAAAGTTTCTTGAGGTTCACTGGCTTATTGTATTTATTAGAATAAGTCAAGAATACTTCGAAGTTCGTTGAGGTATTTATTGAAATAATCGTGAAATAATTCTATGTTGCTTAAGGTATTTATTGAAATAAATCGTGAAATTATTCTAAGTTCCTTAAGGTATTTATCGAAATAAGTCGTGAAATAATTCTATGTTCATTAAGGTATTTATTGAAATAAATCGTGGAATTAATCCTATGTTCCTTAAGGTATTTATTGAAATAAATCGTGAAATTATTCTAACTTCTTTAAGGTATTTATCGAAATAAATCGTGGAATTATTCTATGTTCCTTAAGGTATTTATCGAAATAAATCGTGAAAGAATTCTATGTTCCTTAAGGTATTTATCGAAATAAATCGTGAAATAATTCTAAGTTCTTTAAGGTATTTATCGAAATAAATCGTGGAATAATTCTATGTTCTTTATGGTATTTATCGAAATAAATCGTGAAATTATTCTAAGTGCTTTAAGGTATTTATCGAAATAAATCGTGGAATAATTCTATGTTCTTTAAGGTATTTATCGAAATAATTCACTGTATGATTCTAAAATCAAGACCGGTATATCAACGTTCACTGTCACTTGTAGATTGATTCACTGATGTGTAGGCGCTTGCTGCCACTCGAAGACTGAACGATTATTCAGGTGGTGCCGGCTTATTTATACCCATCCTTGGAATCTCTGGTATGCGAGGAATGTCTGGTATGCGTGGTATGTCTGGTATGCGTGGTATGCGTGGTATGTTGACTGCTACTGGAGTCGATTGCTCTGGAATGCCAGTGATCCTCAACCGGCAGGGGTTCTCCATTGTATCGAGATTGGTTAAAATAAATTATATTAGTTAATTACAATATTGTTATATGGTGAATTCGGATAGGTTGTTTGATGATATCGTTTTGTAATAAAATATTTTAATAAATTGTATTGGTTAATTATGCGTCTTTTGTATTGTAGGTTCGGGTGTGTTATTTGATTTGATCATATTGTAGCGATATACTCGAGAGGATTCGAAAGGGGTTTTCTTCCTCGTGGAGTGAGGGCTTCTCTTGGGACGCGAAAGGGGTTTCTTCCTCGTGGAGTGAGGGCTTCTCTTGGGACGCGAAAGGGGTTTCTTCCTCGTGGAGTGAGGGCTTCTCTTGGGACGCAAAAGGGGTTTCTTCCTCGTGGAGTGAGGGCTTCTCTCGAGTGTCGTTGTTCTTCGTTTAAGGTAATGGTGTTTTGTGTAGCGATGAGTTGGAATATTTAGAGATTTTATTTGTTTGCAGGTAGTCGGTGATGAGAAGAGAAATATAAGGTGAGTATCTTATGAGAGGAATTTATTTGTTCGAAAGCAGTCGATGATGAGAAATGTAATGTAAGGTAAGTATCTCGTTTGACTAGTGATGGGTAGGAGTAATAAGAGAGTTTATTTGTTCACAGGTAATCGGTGATGAGAAGCGCAACATAAGGTAAGTACCTCGTTTGACTAGTGATGGGTTGGAGTAATAAGAGAGTTTGTTTGTTCACAGGTAATCGGTGATGAGAAGCGCAGCATAAGGTAGGTACCTCGTTTGACTAGTGATGGGTTGGAGTAATAAGAGAGTTTGTTTGTTCACAGGTAGTGGATATAGTAAATAAAGGAAGAAAAATGTGAGCCGACATGCGGCAAAAATGACGGCACGTCACATGAAGAATATCGCGTTTTCCAATCTCTACGAGTGAATTTTCAATAAGAAGGACTATTGCGACTCATGGGAACAGAATCTTTAGCTGTTGTCGATGCAGATCGATTGGAAATGTCGAATAACGCGTTTTCCAAGCTGTACGAGTGAATTTTCAATAAGCACTATTGCGACGCCTGGGAACTGAATCTTTAGCTGTTGTCGATGCAGATCGATTGGAAATGTCAAATATCGCATTTTCCAAGCTCTACGAGTGAATTTTCAATAAGAAGGACTATTGCGACGCTGGGAACTGAATCTTTAGCTGTTGTCGATGCAGATCGATTGGAAATGAAGAATATCGCGTTTTCCAAGCTCTACGAGTGAATTTTCAATAAGGGCTATTGCGACGCCTGGGAACTGAATCTTTAGCTGTCGTCGATGCAGATCGAATGGAAATGTCGAATATCGCGTTTTCCAATCTCTACGAGTGAATTTTCAATAAGAAGACCTATTGCGACGCTTGGGAACTGAATCTTTAGCTGCTGTCGATCCAGATCGATTGGAAATGTCGAATGTCGCATTTTCCTTGCTATACGAGTGTATTTTTCATAATAAAGACTATTGCAACGCCTGGGAACTGAATCTTTAGCTGTTGTCGATGCAGATCGATTGGAAATGTCGAATATCGCGTTTTCCAAGCTCTACGAGTGAATTTGCAATAAGGACTATTGCGACGCCTGGGAACTGAATCTTTAGCTGTTGTCGATGCAGATCGATTGGAAATGTCAAATATCGCATTTTCCAAGCTCTACGAGTGAATTTTCAATAAGAAGGACTATTGCGACGCCTGGGAACTGAATCTTTAGCTGTTGTTGATGCAGATCGATTGGAAATGAAGAATATCGCGTTTTCCAAGCTCTACGAGTGAATTTTCAATAAGGACTATTGCGACGCCTGGGAACTGAATCTTTAGCTGTCGTCGATGCAGATCGAATGGAAATGTCGAATATCGCGTTTTCCAATCTCTACGAGTGAATTTTCAATAAGAAGGACTATTGCGACTCATGGGAACAGAATCTATAGCTGTTGTCGATGCAGATCGATTGGAAATGTCGAATAACGCGTTTTCCAAGCTGTACGAGTGAATTTTCAATAAGCACTATTGCGACGCCTGGGAACTGAATCTTTAGCTGTTGTTGATGCAGATCGATTGGAAATGTCGAATATCGCGTTTTTCAAGCTCTATGAGTGAATTTTCAATAAGGACTATTGCGACGCCTGGGTACTGAATCTTTAGCTGTTGTCGATGCAGATCGATTGGAAATGTCGAATATCGCGTTTTTCAAGCTCTACGAGTGAATTTTCAATAAGAAGGACTATTGCGACGCCTGGGAACTGAATCTATAGCTGTTGTTGATGCAGATCGATTGGAAATGTCGAATATCGCGTTTTTCAAGCTCTACGAGTGAATTTTCAATAAGAAGGACTATTGCGACGCCTGGGAACTGAATCTATAGCTGTTGTTGATGCAGATCGATTGGAAATGTCGAATATCGCGTTTTCCAAGCTCTATGAGTGAATTTTCAATAAGGACTATTGCGACGCCTGGGAACTGAATCTTTAACTGTTGTCGATGCAGATCGATTGGAAATGTCGAATAACGCGTTTTCCAAGCTGTACGAGTGAATTTTCAATAAGCACTATTGCGACGCCTGGGAACTGAATCTTTAGCTGTTGTTGATGCAGATCGATTGGA